>JAOTAV010056006.1:0-15471 GCA_026546445.1 Cyclargus thomasi
ATCCTTGTGAGTTGTACTTATGACTCCGAGGTCGTACGTGTGAGTCCGAGGTTAACAAAAAATGTGTTTATTGAGGTATTGCGATTCCTACTTTACCTACTGAATACTATAAATAAGTAGCCGCGACTCCGTCCACGTAATAAATTTTCTCTTAAAATGTTTTTTAAATTTTTTTGCTACAAGCCTCACGGAGCCCAATACATTTTCAATAAATGACGACAAAAGCCGTGGAAATCGGTTGGTGCGTTCTGGAATTATATTATATTAGATGAACCTACAGAGCATTAAAATTGGTTAAACAAGCCCTTAACAATTTTTTGTATTTATATTTATATAAAGTAAAAGAATAATAATTCTGTATAAACTCATTTTTAATAAGGTATTACATTGGTGGTTCTAGGGGTTTGAATTAGTGTCATTTGCCGCCCATGAGGTTGTTCATACCACTCGATCCTTGCTGTAGTTGGCGCATCATATTGTGTAAACCAGACATGCCGCCCATCTGTTGGAGTATCCGAGGATCCATCATCTTTGCCATTTGTTGGTTGAGTTTAGCCATCTGTGTTTGATTGACATTTTTTGCCATGTCACCGCCTTTGAAAAGTCCCTTGATTCCACCCATTTTCTTTACAACTGCTGCAAACTTAGTATACTGAGCAATCAAATCTTTAACATCTCTTTCAGTGACACCAGCACCTTGCGCTACTCGGGTGATGCGTGTCGGCTGCTTTGAAAACAGCTTTGCGCCATCGCGGTGGTCAAGCTCGCCCTCGTTCATAGAGTCCATTATGGTCATGAGACATTTCAATTTAGCCATTGACTCTTGTTCACTGCCTTTTGACATCAAATCTTGTGAAAAGCCAGGAATCATTCCCTGCAAGATAACATATCCTCAATAAGTTTTAATTCAAATAGTTTTATAAACCATAATATTTTTAACAAAAACAAAGATATTACCATAATTTGTGAAAAGGGACCCATCTTCAAAATATTCTGCAACTGCTCGTACATGGCTCGCAATGTGAACTGTCCATGCTTTAGTTTTTCAAGCAACTCATCATTGTCATCTAACTTTAATTCATTAACTTTGTCCAGCAACCCTTCAATGTCTCCCATGCCCAGCAGTTTATTAATAAAAGGTTTTGTTTTGAATGGTTCCAAATCATCAATATGTTCTCCAGTACCAATAAATATAATTGGACTCTGAGTAGCTGCAACACTGAAAATGTAAAGAATTCACAATATCTTACTTTTGCTCAGTAATTGATTTGGTTTTGAAATCTAACATGAACTGTAATTTGTTTTTTGATATTTGTTTATGTACTTACGCAGATAAAGCACCACCTCCTTTGGCATGTCCATCTAACTTTGTAATAATTACTGAACCAATGTCTACTTTGTCTTTAAAGGCTCTGGCTTGTGCCTCACAGGCCTGTCCTATTGTAGCATCCATGACGAATATGATGTTATCTGGTTTCTAAAAAAAATTAAGTAATTTATGAAATATTTTGGTTTTTATTACTTTGATAATTTTTTCTAATTACTAAACTGTACAACACTGAGCAATATTAATAGTATAAGAATGAGCAGTTTTTTTTAATTTCAAACTTACAATAGCATTAGCAACAGCCAACATCTCCTCAAGCAGGGACTCCTCCTGCTTGTGCCGACCACTAGTATCTACAATTATCATTTCAAACCCTTCCTTTTTGAACATCTCCACACCAGTTGATGCTATCACCACTGGATCCACTTCAGTATAGCTTGAAGATAAAAATATAACCTAGATTACTACTTAAAAAAATAATAAAACCTTTTGAGAAGAACTCTTGTTTTCATTTTGTTTTACTGCACAAAATGATGAAGAAAGAGCAACTTAGCAATAGTATTAATGGATTTGGTGCAACAATATTAAGTTTATGTGTAAATATTTTGATTGCACATGTACAGGGTAAAAAGACATTACCTTCCATAAAATGGAATTCTGGCTTTAGTACAATTCTGTTTGACCTGGTCGTAGGCACCAGCTCTGAAGGTATCAGCACAAACCAAACATGATTTCCAATTCTTCCTCAGATAGTGATAAGCCAATTTGGTACAGGTTGTTGTCTTACCGGAACCTTGTAAGCCTACAAACATGATAATATTCGGTTTGCCTTTGACTGGCTGGTATGGCTTGACTCCTGGGTCCACGAGCTGCAATGTACAAAAAATTGGTATATAAAAATTATTTTTCAAAAATAGTGTATGCAAGAAATAAATACCTTGACTAGTTCTTTGAACACAGCTGACTGTATCATCCTTCTCTTGTTGAGCCCCCCAGCCATCTCGTCAAAATCAATAACGGCGCGAACATTTTCCCGGAGATTTTTGACCAAGCGAATATTCACATCTGCCTCTAATAGCGCAGCGCAAATCTGCTTCAGCATAGAATTTAGAACCTACAAATAAAAATTATTAGAAACGTCTGCCTTTTTGAATAAAAGTACATGCTAGTGAAATGTTTAATTACCTCTTCATTTATTATGGTGGCTCTGCTCAGTGACTGCAGAGCAGTAGTTATTTTCCGACCTAAATCTGCTAAGACCATGTTGATGAAGTATTGCTACACAGGAGAATATTTTACACTTGTAAAACTACCACGGAAGACAAATGAAACTGATTAAGGACTAAGCATGTGAATCGTTTTTTTTATAGTTAACATGCGGTTCATTTTATTGAGTTATTTTATGAATCAAGTAACAATTTTATTATAAAATTAAGTTTTAAAATATTTTCACTTCTATTTGGAATTAGACCAAAATTGACGTTCGAATGACAATTCGACGACACGTCAAACCATTTTCTTTTCACAGACAATAGATTTTTTTATAAAATCCATTTAGTTGTAAGTTAACAAAATATAAATCATTCTATCTAAACAGTGCGCCATAAATATATAAGTTTATTATTTTAATATAGCTCTTATAATAATATAAAAGCCAATAAATTAATTATTTAATTAATAAGTTATTAAATTATATATAAATTATTACAATTATTATTCAAGCCTTGAACCCTTTCTTTTGCTGAGAAAAAAAAAGATTTCGCTTTGTCATCCTTAAATTTTTATTATCTGTTGCAGGCTTTGGAAATGTCAAATTTGTATGAATTCATGATTTGTGAGTTTACGAATTAAAAGTAAAAATACTACTAAAAAAAACTTATTCTGTGATAAGTGTAACTAAATCCCAACATGGTAAGTTGTAGTAGTTTTACATCACAGATTATTATTTTCATTGTTCAATATCTAATCCTTTGTACCTACCTACATTTTAGGGACAAAATCAATCTGGAAGTGGAAGTGGCGGGGACAAGAAAGATGACAAAGATAAGAAGAAAAAGTATGAGCCCCCAATTCCGACGAGAGTCGGCAAAAAGAAGCGCAAGGCTAAGGGTCCTGATGCTGCTCTGAAACTACCTCAAGTGACCCCTCATACAAGATGTAGACTCAAGCTGTTAAAGCTTGAAAGAATCAAAGATTACTTGTTGATGGAGGAGGAGTTCATCCGCAATCAAGAAAGATTGAAGCCCCAGGAAGAAAAAATTGAAGAAGAAAGATCAAAGGTATTTTCCTAATTTGCTTAGCCTGACCTACTTAAGAAATCCGTTATATCAATTGTGTAGCAACAAACTAACCCTGGCTATTATTGACAGGTTGATGACCTCCGAGGGACACCTATGTCTGTGGGAAACCTAGAGGAGATTATTGATGACAATCATGCTATAGTCTCAACATCAGTGGGCAGTGAACATTATGTCAGCATTTTGTCATTTGTTGACAAAGATCAGTTGGAGCCTGGATGTTCAGTGCTACTTAATCATAAGGTAATATTCTACTGCAAATCTTGTCTTTTAGTTTACTGAAGTTAGATATTGTTATGATCATTCACAATTGTTTATAATTTAACAACCTGTATTGAAATATTAAATGAATAATAATGCTAAAATTACTTAATGTAATGTAACAATCAGGTACATGCAGTCGTTGGAGTACTGGGAGACGACACGGATCCCATGGTATCAGTGATGAAGCTAGAGAAAGCACCTCAAGAGACTTACGCCGACATTGGAGGACTTGATACTCAAATTCAGGAAATCAAGGTAGGTTTAGAATAAGTTCAATCCATATGTTGTAATAATAAAAGTGTGCTTGTTACCTCTGGACATATAGACAGCTAAATGATATCTACATTTTAAATCAATTTAGCTGTTCTAATGTGACTTAACTAGTAAATTGTAGGAAAGAATGAGGACTTAATATACTTTTATTGTAGCAAAATATGCAACACAAAATTCATAATTTGTTTCAGGAATCTGTGGAGTTGCCCCTGACTCATCCAGAGTACTATGAGGAGATGGGTATCAAACCACCAAAAGGTGTGATTCTGTATGGTCCTCCAGGCACTGGGAAGACTTTATTGGCCAAAGCCGTGGCTAACCAAACTTCTGCAACATTTTTAAGAGTTGTTGGTTCCGAGTTGATTCAGAAATATTTGGTTAGTATGATGCCCTAGTGGCTGCTCCCAGTTTCTTCAAATTATCTCTGTGATTCAGTCTTGAAACTAAAAGGACATTTCAATAAAACTCTTTCTTTAAATTTCATTGTGTGTGTATGTTGTTTAATTTTTTTTATGTACTTTACTTCAGGGTGATGGACCAAAATTAGTTCGAGAGTTGTTCAGGGTTGCAGAGGAGCATGCACCATCTATTGTATTCATTGATGAAATTGATGCTGTGGGAACTAAACGGTAATTACAACTTATTTAAAGTTTATTTAGTAAAAAAGGTATCATGGTGAGGCTGTCCAGTAAAACCTGGAAAATTTTTCATTAAATAGAGAAATGAAATGAAAGTATACTTGATTGTGCACAATCAAGTGTGTACATGGAAACATAAAAAATAATAATAATATTTAATCAAGAAAGTACACAAAAATTATAGAGATTAATGGAGAGAATTAAAAGGTTATAGATATTTTTGAATGAATACTAAAAGAAAGAATTGAATAGATCACTTTTTTCTTCTCAAATTTTAGATATGACTCAAACTCTGGAGGAGAGAGGGAGATTCAAAGAACCATGTTGGAGCTTCTAAATCAGTTGGATGGTTTTGATTCACGAGGTGATGTTAAGGTAATGTAATGGTTAAATGACTTGATTGTTTTGCTATAATTTAAAGATTGACATGAAAAAATGTAACATTTCTTTTAGGTTATTATGGCTACTAACCGAATAGAAACTTTGGATCCTGCCCTCATTCGCCCTGGTCGTATTGATAGAAAGATTGAGTTCCCCTTGCCGGATGAAAAGACTAAGAGAAGAATTTTCACTATTCACACCTCGAGGATGACATTGGCAGATGATGTTAACCTTTCAGAACTGATTATGTCTAAGGATGACCTCTCTGGTGCTGACATCAAGGTAAATGCATAAATCATGATAATGATTGGCCCTTATACATTAATTTTTTTCAATGATGCCTTTTTTGTAAGTATGGCAAAAAATTTAAGTAATGAAAAAAAATGCACCTACAAATATTTACTTTTTGCAGGCTATATGTACTGAAGCTGGTCTCATGGCGCTGCGAGAGCGGCGTATGAAAGTCACCAATGAGGACTTCAAGAAGTCTAAGGAGAGTGTTCTGTATCGAAAGAAAGAAGGCACTCCTGAAGGACTGTACCTTTGAAGACTTCATGATAAAATATACTGTGCATTTTCTACTTAATTTTTAGAAATGTCACTATTGTATTTTAAATATTATAATATTAAAAGTAACACGAAAATTAACAATACTGTAGTGTTTTGTTAACAAACTCCATGAATCATAATTGCAAATAAACCAACCAAATTCCACATCTATGTATGGACGCCGTAAAGCATTTTGTGTGTTATCCAACAAATAATCAGATTTTGAGTTATGAAGACAGTATTATTCTTTATATCTTAAGGAATAATACTGCATTCATTACTCAAAATGTGTTTTTTGTTGGATAACTCCGATAACTAAATGCTATCTATAAAAGGCAAAAAATTCGTAGGAACTGTCTTAAGAACTTTAAGAAAGATATGGAACGAGGGACATAATTACTATGGACAGCTGTGCCCCGCACACACGGGTAACTTCGCTGGGCGTAGCTAGTTCATAATAATAAAATAGATCCAGAGGAAACAACGTTCCATCTGGTTCTGCATCATAGAACATAATTTTTTCTGCATTTAGTATGAGCCCATAGGTTTGGTCCTGAATCCACCCTCAACTATATCACAACATAAAGGTGTTCCAATAAACTAGCTAGGTGTCACCATGTGTCACTTTACCACTTTTTCCCCGTTCATAACGATTACACCTTATTTACACCAAAGCTTGATTTTTAGTTTTATTGTTGCTATTGTAACGTGGCGTAAAAAAAAATACATTTTGACAGAAAACTTCATTTTAACTGTCAAATGTCATTTGAGCTTCAACTTGTAAACCGATAGCGATTTTAGGTTTATTTCAAGAGTTGTGTGTTTATCTCATTAAATCTTTCGATTGTTTACGTTCAGTGTAGATTTTTAACATAATGCGAAAGACTATTTGTATATGAGTGATTCGGAAAGCGGCGCGGAAGCGACCGAGCACACTGCACTCATGGATGGCCACATCGCCGAAGCCCGACCCGACAGGGAGATCGCTGAGCGGATCGCGAGGAAGCGGAAGACAAAGAATGATTCTCAGCGTAACTATGGTGTAAGTTGGGTCTCAATGTAATCCAGTCATGTCACAACATAATGTTAACACAAAACATGGTCACTCACGCATCTTGGGTTTATCGAGTTAATGATACTGTTCCTTTGTTTCCTATATGAAATTATAAGCTATCCGGGATATAAGTCATGTCATAGCACTGTTTTATCTACACAATAAAACATTTTACAGTAAAATACCTAATCTAAAAGTATCTGTGCAAGTATGAGTCATTAGCCTACATTTTGCATTTTTGCATTACAATGTGAATGAAATGTTCTCTCTAGATATATTTATGCATCTGCGCTTTACGATAATTCTGCTACACATAAAATAAATTGTTGAATACAAGCAGATAATAATTATACTGAGTTATATTATCTAGGTTTTTTTTAAATTTCAGGACTGTGAAACTTGTTTGACTACCCCACATACAATTTTGTAATGTATTTCCAAATAGCTTTTAAATCATATAAAACTAATTCCAGGCTGTGCAACCACCTGATGGCAGTGGAAGTAGTGCAGGTGGCTCAGGTCAGAACCCTTCTGCGGCTCCAGTCCAACAGATGGAGGAGCTAGAGCTCAAATATGGCGCGAGGCACGTCATTAAACTTTTTGTGCCTGTCACACTTTGTATGATAGTTGTTGTGGCCACAATATCATCAGTCAGCTTCTACTCCGTTAAAGATGTTTATTTGTGAGTATTTTATTTATTTTACTTTACTAGAATGGTAATTAGTAAAAAAAAATGCTTTGGACTGTAACAATTTTTAAAAAATAATGAATTATCTAAAAAACGGATTTTTTTAATTTGTTAGTCTCCCTAAAGCTTGAGAATGGCTGAAACTATTTGCTATTGCTAGTTTTAGTCCCATATGCAATTTTTAGTCTTGTAAAATTTGCAAAAATCCATATAGGCTAGTTATGGGGTAAGTGATACAAGTTCTCAGGCTTATATAGTCAATACATAAAATATAACCATTTCCAGAGCCTACACACCATTTCATGAGGAAAGTCCGTATGCAGTGACAAAAGTATGGAATGCTCTAGCCAATTCCATGATTCTGCTCAGTGTGATTGCTCTGATGACAGTACTGCTTATAGTGCTGTACAAGAAGAGATGTTACAAGGCAATACACGGCTGGCTTATCATGTCCTCTCTGATGCTACTCTTCTTGTTCTCATATTTGTACATTGAGTAAGTATTGGTTTCAATAAAGAACATTATAGTTTTAATTATAATAAGGTATTTGCCTTTTAAAAATTGCAAAGTTATAAAAAAACTTTTGAATCTAAATCATTTTCAGTATTATATTACATTGAAATGGTATTGTAATCATCATTATTGCAAAGTTTTGAAGCACACAAATTGTGATACTTATAAAGGGTAAAAATTTAAATAATTTCTCTATGAAAATACTAAATAATGTTCATTACTGAGAAGCAATCTTCAGTTACTTTTTTTTCTGCAGAGAAGCACTAAGGGCCTTTAATGTTCCCATGGACTACATAACCCTCATGTTTGTGCTCTGGAACTTTGGTGTGATGGGGATGATTGTGATACACTGGAAGGGGCCGCTGAGGTTGCAGCAGGCGTACTTGATCTTCATTGCAGCTCTCATGGCTCTGGTCTTTATCAAGTATCTGCCAGAATGGACCACATGGGCTGTCCTGGCTGTGATATCTATTTGGGGTTAGTATTATTCTGTTAAACTTGAACTAGGCTTGACAGACTACTGCGTGTCTAGATAAGCTTTTTGTGCACTTATTTATGTAATAGATTTTGGTAGCATCAATTAATCTTCAAAACTACTGTGCTGATTTTGGTGAATTTTGGCAATTTGGCACAGACCATTTATTGCTGGAAAATATATGCACCTAACTTCTAGTTTTTCATAAATTTCTCTCCACAAAAACTTTACATTTAATATACTGTTTTAAAATGAGGCTTTAAAAGACATGTAATTATGCATTGTTTCTATATTCCAGATTTGATAGCTGTACTGACTCCCAAAGGACCACTTAGAATATTAGTTGAGACTGCTCAAGAGAGAAATGAACCCATATTCCCAGCACTTATTTACTCCTGTAAGTAGAGTATATTGTAATATTTAAAACTAACTATTAATTATAGTTTTTCGACTTTATTTCACTGTTTTGAGCCTGGAAAAACACAGGGAAAGTTGAAAATTATAGCTTATTCTCTTCACGGATTCTTGCACTGCACTTTTGTTGACAGTTCTTGTGGTTTTTACTGGTGGTTTTCCACAGATTTTTGTTTAAAAAAACAATAACATCTCTACAATTATTTTTTTTTCCATAAAAATTTTTAATTTATTTTTATTCCGCAAATTCAGAGATCCGTCGTTTTCTATTAAACAATGGGCATTTGCGCTTTTGTTTTTTTGTTCGCGTTTTGCGCCAAAAATTACGAGAGCGAACACGGCTATCTTAGAACTATAATATAAACTGATTGTTTAATTTACAAAATTTTGCGTGTTTCAGCGACGGTGATGTACGTGTTGGCGGCGCCCGTGGCAGGCGAAGGTGAGCCGCCGCCCCGGGAGCTCCGCCCCCTCAACCCGCGCGGTCCGTCATACACTAACTCGCCCCTCCCAGCGTCATTACTCATTCATAATGCTTCACCATCAACCATGACCATCCATACTTCCATACTAATCTGAACTTTTTTATAAATGCGAAAGTGTCTGTCTGTGTGTTATGCTTGCACGCCTAAAACACCACAGATTTTGATAAAAATTGGTATGGTACGTTGAATGCCGGGAAACGATGTATATTATATATAATACTTTTTATCCCGAAAAAAAGAAGTACAGTTCCCGCGCGATAAACTAATTTCAGCGCAACGGAGTTGCCGGCAGTAGTCTTATTGAATATGCGAAAGTGTGTCAGTCTGTCTGCGCGTCTGCTTGTTATCGTTTCACTTATATGTGTATGTTGCTTTTAGCGGTAGGCTAGGTCAGTACTAGGTGCTGAGACACCGAACTAAATAGTCATTGCTTGGTTGGAGATACACTAGTTACTGTCAGTCCAGACACAGGCTATCCGAATATACTGACAATACAAACTACAAACAGTCAGCGTTGCATACAATACACCATAAACACGTGTTTCTTATATAAATAATATCGATCCAAAGGTAAAATTGATATTGACTATTATGCTTTTATTTTTTGGCATTTATTCACGATGCAATAAAAAAGAATTAATTCCCTAGTTTGGCTTCGATTGGCCGCGTGCGTCTGGTTATTTGTCATTGTAACGCTAACCAACATGTTTATTACTTGACAGACAGCCAAATATTCATCCAGTATGAGACTTCGCAAAGATAATATGACAAATTTTGCTTTGTTGCCTACGTTATAATCTAAATAAGATTGTGTGAGAAGGTGATTCATAGTCGGCCTCATGTTACTTGGTCGCGCCTTGTTAAACCAAGCCTGCAGGTGATCATTACAAATGCGGGTCCGTCAGGCTATGGATCAATTTCCGTGTTCGATAACGTGATTTTTGTGGTATGCGCGCATCACTTTCTTTTGCGCATGTAAAACCCACGCCATGTCATAGCAATGCCAACGACACAATGATTATATAATATGATTACTTTCTTTACTGCTTTACCCTTCATATTTCGAAGCGGGGCCATGCATAGGCGTATAAGGAGGGGGGCGGGGGTCCGTGCCCACCCCAGAATGATCTGCTGAATACTTTTAAGGGCGGAAAAATGTATGGTTCCCTATATGGCGCTATATACCAATTTTGGCGCGACGGAGTTGCTGGTGTCATGTAGTTTCTAATATTTTTTATATTACTTTTTAAAGCCACAGATAGTGTACTAGTAACTAATGCCATGATATGAGATTGTTTGTCACGCACAAAATTAGCCCAGCTTAGTTTAGTCTATCGCCGGCCGCTCGCTGATTGTCACCACTAAACATGAACTATCAGCGCGGACCGTTACGTGTCATTCAAAAGAGCTTCCTAGAATTACACACATCTCGGGCCATCAGCGCCGACAGTACGCGAGCGGTCACCTTAAGACTAATATCAGTCAAGGTTTTGGGCTTGCCTGCTCAAACGCCGACGACCGTCTCAAAAGGGAAATCCCACAGGTTCCGGATCGGGCGCAGCGGATCGGGAGTCGCGCGAGCCTCGTGAGTCGCGCGAGCCTCGTGAGTCGCGCGAGCCTCGTGAGTCGCGTGAGTCGGCGGACGACGGCGGTTTCTCGTCGTGGCGGAGTAACGCACCACGGCGGCTGGTAGTGGAGGGTGCGGCCGGCGCAGCGTACAGCACGCGCGTGGAGCGCCCCGCCCCTAACCCCGCACCCGCGCCGCACGACGATGAGGAGAGTGAGTCATTATGTTTGTTATCATATTAAAGTTATACCGATCCGTACTAAAGGAATGTTTCATAAGTGGAACCTCGATAAGCTAAACTCCAAGGGAACCGGGAGGGAGCCGGGAACACTTAGCATGGGAGGGGAACAAATTATCTTTTTTAAGTTACCGATGTTTTCCTGCATTATAAATTGTTATGAAAGTGTGTCTATCTGTTACCACTCCACGCCAAAACTGCTGAACCTATTTTGCTGAAATTTGATATTGAGATACTTACTATACCAAATTATGATATGGATAATATATTGAGATGCCGGGGAAACGTACGGATTCCACGAGATAAATAAATTTTGGCGTTACGAAGTTGCGGGCAGCATCAGCGAAACACATAGAATTTATGACATAATTCTCCAACAGAGGGTGTGAAGCTGGGCCTGGGTGACTTCATATTCTACAGTGTGCTGGTGGGCAAGGCTAGTTCCTACGGCGACTGGAACACTACTCTCGCCTGCTTCGTCGCCATACTCATTGTGAGTATTGTTTATATTTTTACGTGGCTGCTGCAGAAGGAGGGTTATGTTTTTTGAGTTTACGCATGTATTTATGTATGTATGTAGATTTCTATGTTCCCTGCTACAGCCTGAACGACCTAACAGATTTTGGTGTATCCTCATACACGTCCTTAGATCAAAATAAACGCTGGTAAGCGTTAGTTATTTTAACTCAGTTGTGCGCGCGGCTGGATGTGTGGGTAAGCCTTGTTTACTCGGACGGCGCCTGCCGCGTTACTGCCACATGAGTTAAAGTTGTGTTCACAAGTGCACGCACACACATGGCCGCGCGCACAATTGAAGTGAACTATCTATACAATTATTGCTTATCTGTTCCAGGGCCTATGTCTGACTCTACTGTTGCTGACGATATTCAAGAAGGCCCTCCCCGCGCTCCCCATCTCCATAACGTTCGGACTGATATTCTACTTCGCCACCCGATGGGTCGTGAAGCCGTTTTCGGACGCGTTGGCGGCAGAACAAGTGTTCATATAGTTACCGCTAAACGCGGCTTCTTAATTGGGCACAACATCCTCTAGGTATATAGAAAACTGTGAAGAGACGGTATGACAACGGTTATGCAGGCTCTCCGTGATCGCCGATGTTCGTTGTTCGTCACCATCATCGTGCAAGCGTCCACATCATCGTCCGTAGTAGTTTGGTCAACTCGCTCCATCGCTCCAAGGGACCATCTGTAAAGTACGTCACACAAAATTTATGATTTTTATACCCTTCCCCCTTGTCACAGGTAGTGTAATTTCTGAGACCCCTCCCTCCCCATTGTGACGTCACAAATTTGCAATTTTGCATTTAAAAATTTAAACCACCCCAATATTTCAAATGTCAAGATTAAATTTAGAACATTTGAAATGTGATGTCACAGCACTAAGAACCCGAAAGTGTGATAGGAAAGAAAGGGTCCCCTGTCACACTTTGGCCAAACCGTCCCCCCCCCCTATCCTTTAGGTGTAGCGTACTTTATGGATGGTGCCAAAGGCGAAATAGTCGAATATCGGCGAGCAGAGGCGAGTATGCATTATGAATAGGAGTCTAGGATGATAATAGTTGATGGGGTATACAGTGCTGCAGGTTTCATATATAACTAGGCGGGAATTATTAGCTAGAACAGGTTAACAAAACGTTATATGGAATGCTAAATGAAGTGCTACTCGTTCAAACGTCGCCATATTAAATTCATCTGGTCGAAGGTATAGTCCGATTTATTTTACCCTTAAAAATGCTATTAACTGAAATGTATTAAACTTTGTAGGTTTAATAAACAAGAATACAATGAAACATTTAAATTGGTTATTTTTTTATGAAAATATCATTTACACTGCCTCAATAATGCCTCGGAAGTATTTATTCTGGAGGGATTTAATATGGCGACGCAGAGTAGCCTATGTGCCCCAATTTAGAAGTTAAATGAATTAACGCCTTCCCGCAGCGGAGGCTCTTAGGGCACAATCACTCTAGTGGCACAGAATCACTATTCCTAACCCACTCCACTATTAGATGGAGTGAGTTAGGAATCAACCCACATATTGAAGACATAAGTGCAAGAAGCGGATAACTAACATTGACAAACTTTGAATAGATAATATATATTTTTTTAATTTGACAAATATTTTGCCTAATTCAAGATTTAACTTGTGTATTTTAATAATAAATTCAAATCGTTTTTTCGGCCCTCAGACCGTTTGTCCACCAACACCGTCAACCGAGAATGAGATTATTTCGGCCCGATAAAATGCAACTTTGATGCAATGATCCAAGCTATAAGTTTCATTTTTAGCGACATAGCACTGTCGTCAATGTCGTCGCCGTCATTAAAGGCGCAGAGGAAAATGAAACCGGTAGTCTATGTCATCAAGTTGAATTTCATCCGGTCGCAATATTCTCGTTCCCGGTTGACGGTCTTGGTGGACAATCGATCTAAGGCTTCAATTTAACAAGTTAAAAAACCGGCAGTTTTTTTAAATATGAGTTACCCGCTTCTTCCACTCATGTCTTCAAATGTCGAAAGCACGTAAGAAGACCTTGGAATTTTGTTCATACATGAGTGCCTGAAAGTCTATTACTATTAACATGACAGCAATAACAATAACACTTAGATAAAGCTAACGATACTTAACGGAGACTTACAAAATAATAACAATTTAAAAATCCTTCTGGAGCCATTTAGTTATCAGCTAATTATAAATGAATATATAATAGTAAAAACTTTTCCTGATTTTTATAAAGTTAATGGACTAGAAAACTTATTTAATTTTTCTTTATGTTTGTTTTAATAATCTAATGTAATTTAGAATACCTAATAATGAGAAACTGTAAAAGGAATTTTATTATCCACCTCGATATCTCATTTCTGTGTCAGGGCATAATACAACTTTGTAACAGCAATTTTAAAGTTAAGTTTTTACAAACATACAATTTAACTAAATTCATAAAATTGATAATAATTATTGGAACTTCATATTCTTATGAGTAATAATAATGGCTATGTATGAGTAAAATAATTTACTAGTACAATATACTCAGTCCACTGTATACTGAATTTTATTTTAAGTTATTTATTTTAAAAAAACATTAACGGTACGGCTTGTCGAATGGATGACTAAGTTGAGGTAATATTTCCTATGATCGTGTCTCTCGAGGTACTCTTTCGACGCATCAGAGGCGGGCAAAATGTTAAATATTAGCTGTGAACAAATGGTTGATTTTTTTAGTAAAAGCCCACCGGCATACATACAATGGTATTCAGAATGTGGATGTTTCCAAACTGTCGGCCTGCCAAGCTGTACCTGGGTAAACGTTAGCGTATTTATTATGTAGCAGTAAAGAGACTATTAACTGTGTATGTAAACGAACATTGCTCGGTAATTGTATAATGCAATAATGTTTGTATAGTTAATGTTCCGTAGTGTGTAAATATTAACCGACACTTTCGAATTGAACTTGTATAGTTTAGTGACGTCGCTAGTTACAGTTGGATCTGTTACAGGTTGTTGTTTCCATATTCAAAATGATATAAATAAGACGTAGGCGGAAGAAGCGGATAAATATCATTTTACAACATTCGAGTAAATGCTCATTTTTTCCCTAAACTTTTGATAAATCTTGTAATTTTGCGATTTAATTATCTAGCTTGTCTATCTAGCTATTCATCAAATCTACACTATTTTAATTTCAAACCATTTTTCCGGGCCTAAAGCGTCCGTTTACGCAAAAATGCGGCAGTTTTTAAAATGTTACTTATCCGCTTCTTCCATTTATGTCTTCAATTGTCTGAATTAAATATCCAAAAGTTAAAGGTTCTGATGATAGATAGATAGAATATAAAGCCACGATTGCTATGATTATTGTTATTACATTTTTTCAACGTTAACATGATTGCCAAGAACATTGCATTCAGAACATCATAAATTACTTATCTTGCTCATATAACATTTTTTTATTAGTTTGTAAAGTCGCATAATAAAACCGTCATAAAGTACTGGTCCAGAGAACTAAAAATTGTAATGTAACACTCAACACATGGCTAACATTCCATTAGCGAGTAAGATCAATAGCAAACCTTACTTACTGGACGCGGTAGTGTAGGCCTCTGTGACGAGAACATTTTATGGGCTTGGATTTATCCATGATGCTTCAGAAAAAATCAGTTGCTGTTACAACCTCTGAAACTTTGGTCTCAAACATATCAGAGGTCTCGAAAAAGACCATGAGAATGGTTGAGTTTATATCGAGTGGTTTCAAAGCTACCGTTCTTTTTTGTAAATTAACAAAAAAGA
>JAOTAV010056017.1:0-15471 GCA_026546445.1 Cyclargus thomasi
AGGAATTATACTTTATATAGAAGGCATAACGTCCACATGTATCAGAAACGACCGCTCCGTCTACGTCAGGCCAACGAAACCCAAGCATGCGACAAAATGAGGAGACGCCCAACAATGAGAAAGAAAATCAGGAGGCAGCGGCCGACTGGATCGTCGGTGGACCGGCCGGCGCCAGGGGAGCCGTGCTGGTCTTCCGCTCGTGCGTCCTCGCCTCGAAACCACCCACAGATTCCACCAAACCGGACCACTCGGCGACGGGGACGACCATACTCCTAAACAAGGCCAAGAACATGGCCAAGAGACTCGTCTCGGCGGACCCAAATTCCATCAACATGAAACAGAAGAACATCATGCACGAGGTGATGGAGACCTTCGGCAATAACAAGTACGCCGGCCAGGCCTACATCGTGAAGCACGCCAGCGACGGCGAGCCGGACGCCGTCCCCAAGCAGGACCCAGCACCGGACAGGACCGAGCGTAAGAGGAACATCGAGGACGTCCTCAACGACCTCAATAAGATTACGCTAAAAAAAAATAACCTAATCAAACAAAACTCCACACCTAGCATCAAACTGCAGGAGACGCCGCCCCGTGAAAAAGGTTAGTTATGAGCTGTGGCATTCGAAGTTCAAATGCACTGCGCGGTATACATTCTTGAGCTTGGTAAAACCATGAAAACCATGTTTAAAAATATACAAAGCGGTAATACACCGTTTGAACCTTTCCTTTCAAAACTCCTTTGTATATGTTGTAGATGAAAAGGAAGGAAACAAAATATATACCAAAAACACCAAAGCCAAACCCAGCAGGAAGACACAAAGAAGGGAGACGTTACCGGCTGTGGACGCCGACGACTGGGAAAATATGATCATCAAGGACGTCGATCATATTAAGGTAAAAACTACCAATTTAATGTGTTACAGTACTAACAAAAAATACATACAACATATCTATAGTTTTTAGGGAGGGGTCAGTCCCTAAAAACTATAGATATGTTTAACCAATTTGACATAAAATTGTAATTTAAGTATATCTTTTCTTATCAGACCCTATTAAATTTATTTACATAGGTAAAACAAAGCTTATGCTCGCGTGGAATTTGAAAATATGAATATTTTTAGAAACATAATGTTTTTTCTAAGTCCAAATGTAGCCTATGTTACTCTCTATCATTTTAACTAAATCTATGCCAAAAATCACGTCGATTGGTTGCCTCATTTGGGCGTAAACAAACGCACTCGCGTTTATTTTGCCCACGTTTTGTTTGTTACAAATGGCAGAGTTCCTATTTGTAACACTAGTATGGATTCGTGTTAAACAAGTCTTTAATACCCAGAGTGGCCTATAACCCAAAAAATGTGAAAACATCATTTTTTTTTAAATTTAAGACGTGTTAAAGGTTTTAGAGAGCAGCGAAATGCCGGCGCGCACGCTCAGGATAACGTACAAGTTGGTCAACACGGAGACCAAACTACTACATAGGCTGCTGCAGGCGCACGGCCTATTGGAGTCCACCTCCGATACTAAGGAGTTCAACCTGATGTGGTCCGGCCTCCATCCAAAGCCGGATGTCTTGAGGGCGTTGCTGCCATACCAACGTGTCAATCATTTTCCCAGGTAAAACTTTGGGATTTTGAAGTCACAAGTTTAATTATGATCATATGATGTCCTGGGGATGTATCTGGGGCTGCACTAAATTTCCTAACTTCAACTTTTTTTTACCGTTATTTACGTCTGCAATAACTATAATTTTTTTGGAGATTTTAAAGACGTGTTAACGTTTGTCTCTTACGTAGAGCTAGGAACTAATTCCACTGTTTTTAAATTCGGTATAGGCGCACATTATCCCTTATTTTGCATTAAAGTTGTTTTTCCCCTGGTCTACACTTATGGTTAGGGACCAATCATTAATCACGTGAGGGGGGGTTTAAAAATCACTAAACATCACATGAGGGAAAGTTTTGTTCAATATCAGTATTTATTTTTTCGGGATATAAAACTGAAAATGCCGTCATCACCATGTATCACCAAGGGGGGGGAGGGTTTGGGTGATTAGTGGAAAGCCCCTTAAATGTATGCTGAGTTTTTACACCCTTTCGATAACAAACAAACAAAGCTTTTTTTTCTTAACAATTAGTAAAAAGAGTGAATTCTAGTGAAATCGGCACTGAATTTCGCTACACCACGAGATCGTGTTCCTTCAGGTCCTACGAGCTGACGCGCAAGGACAAGCTGTTCAAGAACATAGAAAAGATGCAATACTTCCGCGGCTACAAGAACTTCGATTTCATCCCCACGTCGTTCCTGATGCCAACGGAATATAAGGAGTTGTGTACAACCCACTACCGGACCAAGGGACCGTGGATCGTGAAGCCTGCTGCTTCCAGCCGCGGCCGGGGAATTTATATCGTAAACACGGTACATTTCATTATCCTTTCATGATCTTTACAGAAAATTGGCGTAAAACAGCGTCTGATAACTTAAACTGTGTTAGGTAGTATTTCTATAAATTGGTGTTTCAAGCCAGAATCCAAAACGACTTAGGGTCTGTTTCACCGCTTACTTTTAAAGTTTCTGTTAGGCTATCCACAACTTTTTTGTCAGATTCTCTATACAAAATCTGTCAAATAAGGTTGTATCTGTGTAATAAATAGACTATCTGTAAGCGGTGAAACAGGCTCTTAATTAAAAACGTTTATGATTTAATTAACATTTTGTAGTAGAAATATTTTCACAAAAACGGTGATCAAAGCCTTTCATATATTTCCAGCCGGAACAAATCCCGAAGGACGAGAACGTGGTTGTGGCCAAGTACATCGACAAGCCGCTCCTGATTGGCGGACATAAGTGCGACCTGCGGCTATACGTGTGCGTCACCTCCATAGACCCGCTTCTCATATATCTGTATGAGGAAGGCTTGGTGCGTTTCGCGACCGTCAAATACGACAACACCAACAAGAACCTCTGGAACCCCTGCATGCACCTGTGTAACTACAGCATTAATAAATACCACACTGACTATATCAAGTAAGTTGAATTAATACAATACTAGATGATGCCTGCTACTCCTTTGTACCGAAATTCGTTTATGGCGCGGGAACCGTGAATTTTTCCGGAATAATTTGTAGCATATGCCTTTTTCCAGGACTCAAACGGATCGGAATATACCGTAAAGCCGCTTTTGTTATTTGGGATGTGCGGTTTCTAAATTTTGAATTCTGATGTTTATTTAATACTGAACACTTGTCATTTACCAGGTGTTCAGACGCGACGGCGGGCAACGTGGGCCACAAGTGGACGCTGTCGGCGTTGTTGCGGCACCTGCGCGCCGCCGGCCGCGACACCGCCGCGCTCATGGCCGCCATCGAGGACCTCGTGGTCAAGTCGGTGTTGGCCGGTGCTCATACCATTACCGCCGCCGCGCGCGTCTTCGTACCCCATACATTTAACTGCTTTGGTCAGTAAAAACTAATATATTATTTTATACCTACTATTGTCAGAGTAGAACCTCGATAGTTCGAACCTCGGTAAAAACATCTGTAATTTCAAAGAAGTAAATTGTTAACTTCCCATCAGATTTAGAGGGTAGATATTTGATAATTAAAAACTTTCATAACTTAATTTTTTTCCCTTGGATTTAAACTTATTGACGTTATACGATAATGTAAATGTGAAGAGTTTCTTTTATGTACATTCTGTCTGTCTTCACGCTTAAACTGTTAAATGGGATGGGGTTAATGTTGTGTGCTTGTTACAGAACTATTCGGTTATGACATCCTCATAGACGATATGCTGAAGCCGTGGCTACTGGAAATCAATTTATCTCCGAGGTAAGCAACGCATTGGCCTACCTAATTAAATGACGCCTTCATATTTTCCCTTTCTGTCACACAGAAAGGGACAATATGATGGGGTCAATGTTCCAGAAAAGGACTGCGAATCTTGATTATAACTTGACAACAGGAGCTATACCACGCCTTGGGTATGAGCGCGACGCGGCGGGGGTGGGTTACCATGGCTACCGGCCGTGCTACTCTGTCAGTTGGCCGTCAACGCCTAAGGCGATAGTATTTTTACCGGTCCCACGTCCCGTCCCACGTTCCTTAGGCGATACAGCGGTTGTGTTCAAGCTATAGTTAAAAATTGTTTAAATATTTTTATGAATAAAGGTTTAGTGTCTAAAGGCCGAAGCTTCGCGGCGTAATTTCGCATGTGAAGCTTTTAAATGACAGATGACACATCATGTCAAAATTACATCGAGTTATAGCCTACAACCTGTGTAAATACTTTTGTTTGGCGTTTAGTTCATCAGCGTTTCGGCGGTAATGTTATATACGTAACATATAAGTTTAGCCGCGTATATTCAGCCCATTGTGTTAATGACATGTAGGTTCACAGTCAACATTAGTCAGTATAAGTTATTTTTAAAAATCTTTCCGTCCATTATTTTCATATTTCTAAGCGTTTGCTTAGCTTTGCTCAGCGTGCTCCGCACGTAATTATACCAAAAAAATAATATGCGGATGCAGCCTGGCGTGCGAGTCGCCGCTGGACGCGCGCGTCAAGTCGGCACTGCTGGCGGACACGCTGACGCTGGTGGGGCTGCCCGCCGTGCCCGCCGCGCCACGAGATACACACCGCCAGAGAGCGCCGCAGGTGGGCTAGCCGCATCATTTATACGGAGATCCGCCTCCGAAATCCGACCATTAGTATTGGAATCAGTCTTTTGCTTTAAGGTGGACATTTACTAAAGTCTGTTTTTGTGGTGTTTAGAAAATGTGTGATAAAACTTTAGGGATCGAATGTATTTCTGTCTTCTGATATAGAGCTCTCTGTGAAAGTAGCAGCTATGAAAGCGAAAAAAAATTTCGTGATTAGTATGCCAAAGTGCCCAGTCACATGAGTTTTTCCATACAAATCGCAAAAAATTTTTCGCTTTCAGCGCTGCTACTTTTACAGTTAACTCTGTATCAGGGACACATACGATCCCTAAAGTTTTATCACTTACTATTGTTACACCCTGTAAATGTCTTGGCTTGCGAATTCTGTGATTTCAGTTTAATTTGTTGTTGTTATTATTAACTTATTACGATTAATATCGACGTTGGATGAAAACATTTCCAATGGGTTAACAATATGTTTAATTTATGTGTACTTTTACAAACATCAGGGTCGTCGCGTGCACTCGGCGGATACGGTGGGTCGCCGGGGGGCGGGACCGGGTGCGGGCGCGGGGGCGGGGCTAACGAGTGAAGAACGGAGGCTCGTGCGTGCGGTGCGGGCGCAGTACGCGCGCCGCGGCGGATTCGTGCGCATATTCCCCAGCCAGAACTCCTGGCAGAAGTACTCTCAGTATCTAGGTATGATAATTTTTCAATATTTTAGTTTTATATGAGTCTGTGTTGTTATATTTCAAATAAGTTGAGTAGATTGTAGATTTAGATTTTTGTTTGATTCTCTCAAATTTTTTTAAAATCAATATCATTTTAACAAAGTAATAATTATAAAATATAAGTTATACAGATAATAACAACACAAGGTCTGTTTTTATCGGGTTCATTGGAAATACATGACACACAAGAAAAGTGTGCGTTAAATACGCTGCGTAAAATTTGTAAAATGAGATGCTAGAAACAATCCTTAATTTACGTAGTGTCGTATTAAATTATGTATATAATAACCTTCTACCATCAGATCCTGTGTCTGGTGTGCCGATGTGTTCGACGTCGCTGTTGGGCGGAGGCGGGACGGGCGGAGCAGGGGGCGGTTACGTCGTGCAGCGCAACCACAACCTCCTAGTACATGCGCACGTCTTGCCGCACTTCCATGACGCTGCTGCGCCTACTGACACGCCGGAGAGGTACGACTAACGCTAGAGTCTATTACAGATTTTTATTTTTGTTATGTAGCTACTTTCTGCTGCGAATCGCTTCATAGCCGAGTCCAACTCGCACTTTTCCGCTTTTTATATATAAGATACGTTCTGTATGATCGTAAAGGTTGAAGCGATACGAGACGGTGAGTATCGCTGGCGCGGCGCCGGCGGTGCAACTGAGCGACACGCCGCCCCGCCCCGACCCGCCGCGCGACGTCCGTCACGCCAAGGAGCTCATCAAGCGCCAGCTGGCTAGCGGACTGCGACTAACGTTAGTGATGCATAATATTATTCAATTATATATATTTCGTAGAAATATACTAAGTTTTGAATACTTTGCGATCAGGGAGCTTAAAACAGAACCAGATTGCCGATCAAAGTAAGTTGGTTGGGTTATGACGAATCCAGCCGACAGATCATGACTTACAAGGAAGTACAGCTACAATAAATAAAAACTTCTACTTCCAGCTGTCATTGGGCCAGAATCTTTATTGCCAAACTGTTTTTTTTGTGATTTGCTAATCATGTTGAAGGAATGTGTATATTATTGTCAAGTAATTAGATTGGCTTATACCGATTAAAATCAAAAGTCTAACTAATACATGTGATATTGCAGTACGGGCGAGGGTCGGCGGTTATTCGGGCTATACTTGACGCACGTGCTGAAGCGTCTGTCGCGCGCGCAGGACGCGGGCGGAGCGGGGTGCGGCACGGGAGGCGGGGCGGGCAGCGAGGCGGCGCTCGTGCTGCGCTTCCTGCGGCGTGCGAGTGGCGCGCTACGGACGCCGTACCGCGTGCGCGCGCCGCCACCCACCATGTGCGACAAGGACCGCTGCGCCGTCGTCGCCAGCCACCTCAATGATTTTCTCTACATGTACTGCCGCGAAACTGATCTCTACACCGACAGTGACGACGACGCCAACTGCGTACCCAACATAAACTTCGCACAGTTCCTGTATGCTGCCAGGTGATGCTCCAATACATACAGACAAATGCGAAAGTGTCTTTGTCTGTCTTCTACCTTTTCAAGCCACTGCAAATTTTGATAAAATTTGATATGAAGATAAATTGAGTTTCAGAAACAGAAGGGTATACTTTTTATCCCAGAAAACGTACGATTCCGCGCGATAAGCCAATTTTAACGTCACGACGTTACAAAGCTTACGTCTGTCATCTAATACCTTATAACGGTTAAAACCATTTTATAACATACCACTTTTACTGCCTTATGTTAAATTACAGCTATTCTTATCATCCGTATCATCATTACATAATTATAATCGAAAGAAAACCTAATTCATGTACTCAATAATTGTGACTAAAAACAGTGAGGCGGATTTGGAAGAAGTCCTGCTGGCGGTGCTGCGCGCGGACAAGTACGTGGCGACGTTCCTGGACGACGGTCGCGGCGCTGCGCTCAGCGTGGACCTGCCGCCCGAACGCCGCGCGCACGCTACGCGTCCCGACCGCCCCGCTCTGCTGCGGCTATTGGCCGCGCTTACGCACCGCAACTGCCGACGGTATAGGTTAGTGTGCACTTTTAGTGAACCTTGATGAAGTAGTGGCGGTGCTACGCGCGGACAAGTACGTGGTGACGTTCTTTGACGACGGGCGCGGCGCTCTCGCACATCTGAAGTCCGAAGCGACATCATGAAGACTTTCAGAAAATATTTTGGTATCTAACCAAACTAATCCAAAAATGTATTCTTGTTTTATCAATAGCAATTAAATAAACTAGCACACCATGTTGAAATATCATTACACAGATACAACACGCTTATTATCGGATGAGAAATAATAGCACTGTAGTTTGAAAGCTATAGCTTTTTATGTATAATAACCTAAAGGTTAATAAACATTGAACAACTTTGAATCATTGTTAATGTTAAAACATTTAAAATGTTAACACTTCACAGGTCGGACGACGAGACATCCGAGACGTCGACTCGATCGGACCCGGACGAGTCGTCGGCCCAAGACTCAGAGTCGACTCCCCTCAACTCCGCCGCCGTCGTCAAACATTCCCTCCTAGAGGAGAAACCGTTCGACGAAGCCCTTAAGTATGCAAAGTCATAACAGACATTGTAACACTGCAATCTTTCCACTTATTGAAGTCGCTTTTTCACTTTCCACTATCTTCTTTACTATGATATTAGTTTATAATAGTGAGGGTGGTTTAATTGCGCAGAATACGACATTTTGAAATAGAGGAATGCTGAGGTTTTTACACTGCTGAGATATTATGTAACGCAGATGTTTAAAGGCGAGACTGCACTAAATGACATTACGCGATAGCGACGCGATGCGACGCTGTACGTTCTATACAATAGGGAAGATGCGTATAAAACAAAAATTATTGAATGCAAATTATTATGATAGTGTGCTTAAAGATAAACAAAATGACAAAAAATTCTGATTTCTGTTGAGAAATAAGTAAGATATTAGCGGTTTTTTACCTATCTCTTTTTTTCAAAATAGTAATTTAGTATAAATTTTGTATTCAGCTTATAGAATTAGACGTAACAATCAATATCGGATTCTTTCTTTCTAACTACTTTAAAGGCTTGTATCTTTGTTGTTTTCAATTTTATCAAAAAACTGATTGGACTACATCGTTTTTCAATAACCACAGATTTATTTAAAGAAAAAAAAAATCATGCATATTCCCTATTGATGTTTTGTAGCGTTGAGAAAAGAAAAAAGTAGTGCTGTGTCGCTGATTAAGGACTCGTAGTATGACGTAATGCGCTCTGACCTGAATGTAGATTGCTGTTATTTTTCTAATACATTTAAACATTATCCAAGTAAAAATTGAAGAGATACAAGAAGGAGGTCAAAATTTGTAAATGGGAAAAGATATATATTTTACTAATATGTACTTACAAGATTCGACTTAGTAAAAATAATTTTGGTTGAAACAACACACAGTTACTAAATTATTTAAATATTCCCTTATAAAGTGTTCATTCATTTGACAAATATTTTTACTTGTAATTTTAAAGAGTTGTAAGTAAACTGAATTCGCTAGTCATTACAAGTCATTGAATATTAAAATAATAATTTTTTTCTTATTTCAAAATATTTATTATAAATGAATAGAAAATCTATTGATAGTAACATTGTAGAAGAAAGCTGTATGTAATTAACTAGACCTGGCCTTTCGGATATCAATTTACGTAAAGTGTCATCGTCGGATCGAATAATGAATTTTTCATTTATCAATACTACCAATAGGCAATGTCCAAGTCGTGTAATTAAGTGGTCACTCCAAGTGTTAATAGTATTAATGATCTGTGGTTAATATGCTTAAGGTTTCAAATCGTCTAGTCTTAGTGTTCGTGTAGTTAAAATGGAATTTATTTTTTTAGTATAAACTTTACCTGCCCCAAAAATTGTTTGCCTCGATGGCGACATGCATCATGTAGCCTAAATTTTGCTAAGAGGTGATAAGTTCCTTATGTGATATCACGAGAGGACCTGGGGATGGTGAATAGATAGAAATTTTAATGTTTAGAATTATAATGTAGAATAGGTATAAACTATAAACACAATTTCACATTGAGTATGTTTGTGACACTGATGTTAGGTGACTGTATGACAATTTCGTATATGCGAATTATTTTTTGACGACATATCGATGCCTTACTGCCTCAACCTCGTATCTTAAAAATGGCTACATTGCTTTGGTCAAATAAATGTAGTCTCCTGAAGTGTAGTTATTTTTAAGATACGAGGTTTAGGCAGTAAGGCATCAATATTTATGTGTACCTGGTCATACCACCATAACAAATTTAATAAATTATATGACTGCGCCAGAAGGAGGGTCATGTTTTTCGAGCGTATGTATTTATGTCCATTTCTTTGGCACGCCCTACAGCCCCAAACAATATGGGTATCAAATAAAAATCAATATTGTCTGTCATTTGCCCTCCTGAGTATGCTACTCAGGCTGGGTGAGCAGTTGTAGGTTTATTGCCTAACATCAGTGATGCCAAATACTCTTGTAATGTTAAACTGTGCCTCGATCCTACACCACTAGTTCATACATAATATGCTTACCATTTACACCAAAGAATGTTATACATCTGTACTTAATGAAAAATATTTACAAAAGCAGTGACTTTAAGCCGGAATTTTTAATAGAGGTGCTAGAGGAACGAAAATCGTTTGTAGAAAATAAGGACTAATAAGTTTTTGACTGTTGCAACTCTATGCTTAGATAAAGCTTAAAGTTTTTTTTTATCTTAAAATAAATTATGCCACTGAATTTCCTTTTCTTTTTATTCGCTAAAATAAACTTTAAAAGTCACCTTAGATAAATTTGTGGAAAATCACAGTCATGCAATAGTCTTTATTATATCTACTTGTAAGGCAGCTAGATGTGTAGTAGTTAGTTATGTGTACTTAAATTAAATACGGGGCTAAAATCTACCGTTACCTCAGAGACTATCAAAGTTTTCTTAAATATTAAATTTTAGTTTTGTTATTAATTATTCACTTTAAGTTTGAATTATTTATTATTTGTTGTTTAGTTTGTTCATTAACAGAAAACAACGAAGGTCTTAACTTATGTGTATCGCACTTGAATATTTTTTTATAATGAGATTGAGATGCACAAGAATTAAAATTATTGTAATGCAAATTGTAAAAGATCTGTCCAAGAATATTGTATTGGAGCAAGGCCCCATTGCACCTGCGCCATTGAATCGCGACACTTCGACTTTCAAAGAACTTGCTGAATGCCGCTAGAATTTGGCGTTTCAAAATATTCATTTCTATGGAAATTAAATGTGGCATCGCTTTGGTTCGGCCTCGCTATAACGAAAATTTTCGTCGGATGCTAAAGCTCTTACGTACAATAAATAATTATATATCATATACAATATACATATTGTACTTTTGTAAAATTACTAAGTGCTGCCGATCCGACGGCGATGCTACGCAACAGAGCAGTGCGTAGCTGTGATAAGCATATTCTAAACTTTTAATTTCATTTTCTTATTTTATTAAATATTTCATATTTTATTTCTTTGACAGTATCTTCCATAAATATTACATAATAAACACGTGGTAGATTATTCTTACCTACTTATTAAACAGTAAATGCCTTTTCACATGCACACGACGTCCACGGTCGCCGTGCCATATGAAATCATGTAAATTGCTTATTACATTACTACATATTTACGCGCGACTGTGAGCATATGAAAAGGAGCTTACATATTAGTTTCGACGCCATTGCTCTAATAAAAAATGATAATGAATAATTATGGATCTAAGTACAAAATATTTAAATGTGCAAAAGGTATGGGATACCTATCTTTGTTATATTTAGGGCCTGTTTCACCGCTTACTGATAAAGTTTCAATTAGGCTATCCACAACTTCTTTATACAAAATGTGTCAAATAGTTGTAGATAGACAACAGTGGTGAAACTGGCTAGGGCCTGTTTCTGACATAGGAGTCTAATATTAAATTGGATCGCTTATTTTTGCAGCTCTTCTAAAATTTAGTATTTGAAATCAAAATGTTTGAAAAATTTTAAATTTATTTAAGTTTATTGTTAGGTTGTTTGGTCAATAGTAATTATATACAAAATCATTTAACAAGAGATGTGGTAGAAATTAAAATGCTTAATGAAGGAGCATTCACATGGCCTTATTAAGATGGTACCTGGACCCTGGTGTAATTGACATGTCAATGTAGTGCCATATGCACGCAACCAAACAGTTCAAAGGCAAATAAGCTTTGTGTAGGTGATGTGATAAATGTAATAATGAATTTAATGTATTATGTACTTCATCTGCAGAATATATTTTCAATATGCTGAATACAATATGAACATTATTCATAAATTGTTTTATTTATTCCATTTCTAAGATTGAAATAATACATTAAGAAGATATTTGTTGTTTTATTCATTTTTGTGTAGATTTGCATATAATATAATCTTTAGTGACATTAAAACTACTCATATGTTACAGTCATACTTTTTAAACACAATATATTACAAACATAATAAAAAGAAAACAAACTAAAATGAAATGGTAACAGTCTGTGGCAGACTTTATTATATTATTACTAATACACATTCCTAACAAGCCAGAAAACCAACAAGGAGGTTGTATGTTTATCTATATATATTTTTTCATTAAAGTTAATCTACAACAGTTATTATAAAAGTTAATTTAAAATATTATTTCTAAATATCTTCAGAGTTTTGCAGAGTTAATATTCCCTGATACTCCATTTCTTTATACATTATATCCTGATTTAATGTGTGCAGTATGTCTTGGAATCTTTGCCGGAGTGCCAAATTGCCCATTCCCGCTATCTCATGCTGAGTTCTCTGTCTCCTTTGCTTGAGCTCATCTAGCTCCTCCTTAAGCTGTTCAGCTCTCAAGGTCATGCTGTCCTTGTGCATGTCACGTTGGTAGTCACCATCATCCTCTGATGATAGGGTACTCTTTAACCCTGATGTAGACGGCATTGAATCTCTGGGCTTTGAGGACTTCTTTTTGGGTCCTTGGGAAGTACTGAACATTTGGGAGTCAAACTCAATTGGTAAAGAATTTCTTTTAGAGGAGATCTCCCCTATTCCCATCATCGAACTATTGTCTGACATGCGACTGTCAAAAGGAGACAATCTACTATCATCCATATTAGCCCTTGCATTATCATCTTCACCATCACTGTCACTCACAGCACCACCAAATATGTCAACTACATTTGATGGGTTAGAACTAGAGGTGACTGTTGCAGTTGGTGTTTCTTTCTTAACATTTCGTTCTACTTTAGGTTTCTTTTCTGGTTTGTTAGAGGATGGTTTCTCTGGTTTAGAGTGTTGCTCTTCATCCTCCTGGATAACTTCCCATGTGAAACTAACAGCTTCATTGTCAGCTCTAAGCAATCTTTTAACTTCCTTTTCTATTTCTGGAGCTTCTACATATTTTTTCTTTAAAGTTTTCCTAAACCGGCGTTTTCTTACATTTTTTGTAGGAGGTGTAATTCCATGAGCCCAAAGAAATTTTTTGTCTACTTTATAAGGATCTTTCTTTTTGTTTTTCGTGGGAGATTCTTCCTCTGTTGGTGTCTGATCTGCCTCTTCTTTACATATCATCATTTGGCACAAATCGGCAGTTTTGTAAAAGCTCTTATTGTCTATCGTCTTGAGGGATTCAACAATTGTTGGCAGGTCTACAATTTTCGCATGCATTAACCAATGATCAAACCTGACTTCTCCGTGTCTCATATCGTTTTCTATCTGAATTGTTAAGCGATTTTTAAGATTTTCACCTGTTTTCAAAACATCTCTTAAAACTTTTGCTGGTTCTTCAGGTAATCTTAAGATAAATTGGGACTCCAGTTCGGTTGGATACTCAACATCCCTCCTATCACGATTCATTCTAATAGAATTTTTTTAGGCCTTTGAAAATTTTCTATATTGTGTGTTAAAAGAGGCGAATATTAAGATATTTATAAAACTAATCGAAAATTATATTTGCAAGGTTTCCAAGTTGTTTCATAGATTACTACGTACTAATAAGTGAGTTGTTTTCGAGATAAATTTTGACGATTTTACCTTGTTCTTAATTGACAGTTGATGCTTTCTTTATTCTTTTTTTATGGGGCTACGGCTATATAACCATGGCCAGTGTCAAGTAAAGGCGGGAAATTAACTTTCTTGGTCCAATAATAGGACCAAGAAGATTAAATTCTAATGACCTCCAATGGCAAGCAGAACAAAAAAGTGAAGGCAAAAAATATGACCTTGAGTGACGTTCTGTTGTGTGCTATCTTTTTTTTCTTTAGGGTAGCCAACTTTTTGAATATTCTAGGACAAACAAGTTTTTTGTCTTAACTACAGAGAGGAAAGGAGTCTTGTTATAATACCTAAAAGTATAAACGCACTCACAAGAAGCGTTTGGCATTTGCAACTGGCTGGTGATCGCATATTTAGATCGCATACAATTACTATGCAGAAGCCAAAACCTAAAACTTAAAGTTTTTCTGTAAAGTTAACCACAAACATGTTTTAGAAGTGGCATATACTCGTAGAGGCATATAAAAAACTTTTGAAAATGCAAATATTTTATTGAATATGCAAATGTTTTATTTGTGACAGGGTACTCAGAAATAAAAATTTCGATTGGGGTACGAATTATTCAGCGAAATCTAGCGGAGTAATTTTAAGGGAATAATTTTTGTGTATCTGAGTCTGCAACGAGTTTTAAGCTTAGTCTACTACTAGATGGCCCGTTTCAAACTAAATTTTTATTCGATATGGCATATTTGATACCCTTAGTGACATCTATCGGTCAGATGTGAACTAAAAACTACTCCGCTACTCTAGGTATAATTCCTCTATGTTTATATTAATGTATATACTCTTATCATCTGTAGGTCTGTCTTTCTGTCTGCGGATGCATCGTTCACAACTAAACCGATTTTACAAAATTTAGTATAATCAAAAGGTATTAGATAATAATAATGTTGAGAAAGGACATAGACTACTTTTTACTGTGTCTAAATATATTGGAGTTATCTTAGTATTATTAATATTATCAATACCAAGATACCTTCAATCAATACTAAGAATAGTTGATTAATTCACTATTGGAACTTACCAATGATTCACAACACTCACAGAACTTTGGTTTAGCAGACTTTAATAAGCGGCCAGGTCTATCGATATCATAGTATTCACACCTAAAGTGTAGGCTACAAATTTTGGCAGAATTATAATAATTTGATTTGAAAGGTATTATGGATAGCCAAGCTTGTCTCAAGTCAGAGTCACTAGGGAACCCACAACATAAAATAGGTACCTCAAATGCAAAGTAACACTTTATGAAGTATTTAAATAAAACATTGAAATCTCTTATAAAAATTACAGTTTAGTAGTCATAACTCATAGTCTAATATATACAACTTTTGTCAATAACAATTTTTTCGGCTAATGAATTACGTACGAGGGCAGTCCAATCCAAAATACCTAATGGTCACCCTAACCAAATGAAAAAAAAAATCTTATTTTTAATTTACCCGTGAACACCACAATTTGAATACCATACACTTTTACCACCTCTAACTATACAACTCATTGTGATTTGTACATAAATATACTTACTAGTTACTACTCAGTAGTTCGTTGTTTTGCTGGTAAACAACCAGCAAAACAATGAACTACTGAAATTTCGTTAACAATCGGCACTCGGCAGCCATTACATTTTGACATATTTTGCTTGTGTTGCTGTTAAAAAATACTAACAAAATGAAATGGGAGATGTGTAGTTTAAAAAACCACGTGCTTATTTTTTATTTAGCTTTTATTGTTATAGAACCAAAATTTACCCTTGAATTATTCTTGAATCAGTTGTAAGGCTTTTTTCAATAGTGTTTATAAGACGTATTTTAGGCTTGAACTAAAATTAATATTATAAATAGGAAAAATATAGCAACGCTTTGGCAACTCTGTGTTTCACGAGCAAGCGAGTAAGAACTATCATAAGACAAGAATAGGAGAGTTTTGGCGGGGATTTCAGAGAGTGACGTTGTGAGTTTTGTATTTTTTGTTAAATTTGTGTTATTTCGGT
>JAOTAV010056028.1:0-15471 GCA_026546445.1 Cyclargus thomasi
AAAATAAAATCAATCAAAATAGCAATATACATAACTTATGTTAGCGGGAAAATAGTTTCGATATTTTTTAAAGTAGTGTTACTTAGTTGTAATATCATAGATATTGTTTTACATGTAGATATACGAGACTACATAATTTGGTAGGGTTGTGTAAAATCCAGTCGACAGATTACAACACACATTGAATCAACATAACTAGACCAAATGACGTAGGTCATCTGCTTATGAATATATGAAGACGTAAGTGGAAGAATCGAATAACTAACATTTTACGTTATTATATATTAATAAATGATGATTTGATTTTGCTTTTTCATTACCTAGCTTGTTTATCTAGTTCAACATCAAATCCTTTCCCATCCCATCTCCAAAATATTTTCATATCAAACTATTTTTCCGGCGTCCATTTAGCCAAAAATCCGGCTGTTTTTAAAATGCTAGTTACCCGCTTCTTCCACTTGTGTCTTCAAATATTATCGTAGGTACATAATATAATATAAATGTGTAAGTTCAGAAAGTTATAGACTAGATTTGGCAGTTGGTTTTGAATCCAGTCAACCCCAAAAATATTAAACTGACATGTCTTAAAATCCATTAATAACTATTCAATAATCGAAAAAAATTTCACATTTTTTACTCGACTAGATGCGAAATAAACGAATTAAAAGTTGAAATATGAAAATGTGGTATTGTTTATATATAATTCTTAGATTCCGTTACATTTTGAATGATTGACTCTTAAAATTTCAAAACTATAGTGCAAAATCAATTTCATATAAATTGTCGACAATATTTTATGGTATGAAAAGTGACAATTCGCAAAAATTACAAACAATATTTCGTTGTTAGTACTATTGTAAAGGGCTCTTTCACAATCTTCTTTGATCTATACGTTAAGGTAATAAGTCTCAAATCAACACGTTTTCTTCAAGAAAATAGAAGTGCTTTACAGAATTACCGACCAAAGGTGATCGTACATCTGTCAGCACCGTACGCGCTGCATTTCTTGATAGTCTCGGACAGTACGGTGCGGGTGAACGCGCGAAGTTTCACATTATTGCATACAACAAATTCTATGCGGCGCAGCGGAGCTGACAATAGCGATTACCTCAAAATGTTATAAATTGACGTAAGCGTTCGATAATAACAATGTTAGGTCGACATCCGACTTCTGTCATGTCAATTTCATACATTCCAATCGGCGATCCCATAAGCGAAAAGGAAAGAGCTAGCTAGGGCTCTGTTAAACAAAATTTACGAAAGCATTTGTTTTCCATGTTCGTATATACAGAGCAGCATATTTTCGATTGTAAGCTAACAAGCAGTAAGAGAAACTGTGGAAACAAGTACTAAAAACTAAGCATAGATTCATACTATCCTTTATACTTCAGATGTAAGCATTTTAGAGGGCTCACTTAACGGAAGATTGCGAAAAAGTCCCAAGGGTCTGGTTGCTAAGGTGAACTTGTCGATATTTATTATCTTAACTATTATTATTATCTCTAACATTCTAGCATTAAATTCTGAGAGCTGTAGTGTAACAAGTGTGTTAGCGCTGGCAAAATTGACTTAAAACTATCAACAAATTGACCTTAAAACCAGATATTTCTTGTAAATAAATTAATAAAATTCTATTGTAGGCCGTGACAAAGGTATGTTTTCGTTGAATTTGGTACCTGACTTTAACAAGACTTTCTTATATCCGGGACTCAAAACTTTTTGATTACATAATTTACTATTTACAAGTATCATCCCTCTAAACAAAATTGAAGTAAAAGTTAGTAGAATTAACAGATTGTTAGATTTAAAACAATACTAATACACACGTAAAGCCATTTGGCCATCATCAGTCTTTTGATTGATAATAATGTTTTATTAACTTTAAAAGTGTCATATCTTTTTCGTTTAACTCGCGACGCTTTCAATATTCCAAGAATTTCATTGTCTTTAAGCTAAACAAACAAGTGAAAAACTTTGCAGAAAGCATTATATACAGTTCTCGACGGATTTAGATGCAGGTTTTGTGAAATATAGGTTAAGGTGGGTCTCTCGTAAGATATAGTTTAGGCAGTGCATATTTGTTTAGAAGGACGATTAAGGGCAGCCACTCGACTTCGATCGATCTATCGCAAAACTGACATGAACTAGTTTTCTCTTAGAAAGTGAAGACCACGCAAGAAAAACAAAAGATATATAAAAAAACGGCTTTATCTAGTTTGAAAGTCTGTATATAGTCAGGGACAAACAAAATTGAACTATTATGCATTCGCTCAAGATTGGCGGTATGGTACATACCTGTACTCTGTTAACCCTCTGTCAAAAAAATTGTTATTTCCATTCCAAAACGCGATCTTAAACAAAGCGTTGTGTTGTCACTTCGTTGTTGCTAAAATTTGAAAGATGATCCATTCCGCCAATCTAGAGCAAAAAGACCTGCGACGATTTTACTCAATTCTGATATTTATAATATAATGCTACACTAAAAAACTAATAGATGGCATTAGAAAGTCAGTTTTACTGGTCTGGTCTTCAAGTACAATAAGAAACCCTCAGGTTCTTTTGCGATGGATCGAACGCGTGGCCGACTTTAAAATATATTTTGACAATATGTCATTCTTTTACATATTTTATGTATGTATATGAACTACAATCTAGTCTATAGGATATAAAGTATAAATCTACAATAAATAGGTAAAATCTAGACTTTTGGCCTGCCGACTGCACCTGAAATTATATACAAGATCCCGTGAATTTCTCAAATTAAAATAATGAGCCATAGAAATGATATAATATGCATATGTAGCAGGTCTGGTAAATGTTCATATTTAGGTATCACCTTTTACCTATTTTTCACACACCTCAGTGACAAGGCTTGAGTACTGACTGTGTTTTCCCATGGGCAACTTCATGAAGGTATAGATACCTTATATTTATTCGGGATTATTAATACAGGAGCAGAAAACTTTTTACCCCTTTTTACGAAAGACAGGTAGATGTAAAAGCATGAAATTTTTCTTAGTTATAGTATCAACTCTCCTCCATATCAATGGAGGAAGAGCGTGGAATACCAATATTAATTTAAAATATGCTTTAATGTTGCGTATTTTAATAAACAAAACGCTACGTACACTACAACACACACTACAATATTTTGACATAATCATACACAAATTCTCTTTCGTTTTAAATGGTAACTTTTAAATGGGCCTGGTAAGGAGACATTTATGCCAAATTAAAGTTTGTGATTGAATTGGGAATAGATTGATTTCATTTTTTATAACTCCTCCACCCGATTCATTTAAATATATATATGGTCGAATTTCGACCACAGCGCGACCTCTAGTAATATTAACAATGTTACCTCAAGTGTCAGAACTGTGGTCACTGGCGCACATATCAGCCAGCAAGTTGTCGAACTCTGGCACGGCTTCTTCAAATGCTTGCAACTGTCGTGCCAGCGTGGTTGAGTCAGTACTGGCGGTATTTTCCCACGCGTCGCTGGCACATCTCGCCGCAACGCATTCTTGGTAGAAAGTAGCTAGCTCGGTGATTGGACTGCCGTCGGCGAACGGGAATTCCTGGAATATACGTTCAATAAGAGGGTTAAGTCCTTTCTGCTTAACTACGTCCAATTATTAGCTCAATGAAATAAAACGAATACAAATAAAACTTTTTAAAAAATAATCAGCTGACGATTTATATTTAAAAAATTTAAAACATAGCGGGTCAGCCTTAATTTGTTATTAGAACCATAAAATGTAAAATCTTAGGACAGACGTCGCCTAGCAGTAGAACAGCATAGCTCATAAAATAGTACACATCGACATTTGTATTCAAAACTTAAAATAAAGAGACTTATTTATAAAGGCATAGCTCAGCTTAGCAATAAATGTAGTTATTTACAATCGCTTTGCAAGGTAAACGGGTATTTATATTTTAGCACAAATAAATTATTCTGAAGTTCAAGAATATTTTTACTCAACAATCTGGTAACTCGGTTGTGCTTTTTCAATCCAATCTTAACAAATAAGATAGTATTCTTTTAAGTCTTAGAATTAAACAAATGAAAGCTTGTTTATTAAGAAAGAGATAACAAAATGCGCAAATAAACCATAAGCTGACGTGCACAAATGTAAGCTTGATAAACTTAAATTATATATTTTGAATATGCATAAAAACATTTTTCGTCAAACAACAAAGTTGAGTTGCTTTCGCAAATTCTTAGAACATCATAGAACAGAGGAAATAAATCATTCGCAAGTGTCAAGCTTGTTATTTTACTATTGTATAAGCTATGAGATGGCCATAAATTTTCTGAATTTGACGCACAATTCTAACCTAACCTAAGTCACCATTAACACAATTCTAACCTAAACTAACCTAACCTAGCCTAACATACAATTCAGTTAGTTCGAATAAAATTTGATTTCCATGTGGCTTGGCCCTCAAACAAGTATGTAATGTATGAATCAGAAGAACAAATAAAATTAATTTTGAGTCAGGAGTTGGCGTTGCAACTTGTAAAGACGACTTAAAAAAAACATTACCATCAAACTGGCATATTTGTTGTCTCTCATCTTGGGTACTTCTATAGCTTTGCTCGCTGTGACCATCTCAGAGGTTGATGCCTGGTTACTACTGCATGGCTTCTCCAAAGAGTCCGACAGTGCCAGCTCTCTCATTCTCTATGAATTATACTATACATTAAAAGTTATATGAATGCAAGAAAACAAATGAATACATAAAGAAGTTATTGCGGTGTATTTCACTACATTACAATATTTATAATGGTTAAAATGATAGCATGTATCTTTTACAAGAAAATCTTTTTCCCACCAGAGTCATTCCAATTTCCTCATTTGCTCCAAGGCTAAGTTCCTTTGACTTTTGCTATATAAGCTTTGGCTTAATTTAAAAAAGTTGAGAAATCGAAATATGCTGTTTCTCATTTAAGAAGATTATATTGTTTTGTGAGACTAGCATAACTGGAAAAAGCATTTAAAAGTCAAAATGATTATTATGCACTTTAATGCAACTTACCTTCTCCATCTTATCTTTCTCAGCGAGCAGCCAAGTCATTGGTGGTTCTGGAGGCAGCTGCTGGCTCAGGGTGTCATGTAGCTCCTTGATTTTAACATGGTCAACAAAAGCACCAGCCGTCAAAGGTTTTGTTAAATCTACACCTTTCTTTTCATGGTTTTTCCTTAAATATGAATAGTAATTAAAAATGTTTGTAAATATAATTTTTTTTTGTTGCAAACTTTAAACTGTTGCACACATTAAACTGTAAGCACATTGCTTGATGTAACCAGGTAATTAACTTGTAGGTGATTAATTAACATCATACAATTGAAATGAACCCATGGATTTTAAGTTCCTATATTTTCATTTATTACAAAATCATTAGAGTAAGTGATTTTTTACTTATTTATATAAGTATAGATGTGCCTACCTTGGACTTTCTCTAGGAAAGTGATCACTCTTGACCATAATATCTTCACCTACTTTGTTGTTTGCTGCCCTCCTGTCTTCTGGCAAAATTGTCATTTTAGTTCTATACACAACTTCTATTTGGATAGTACCAATAGGTGTGTGTAGCTCACTAACTTTTATTGTTTTATGTTTTTCACCTGAAAATTATTTTAATTTATGAGTAAAATTAATATTATACTAATTTATTAATAATTGAGTTAAAAAAAACAAAACTCAAAAATTAATATTTCTCATTAAATATAGATAACTAACAACAAACTAATTAAAAAAGTTGTTTTACCTAAAAGGTCTAGATTTGGTTGACCACCATATATTTTATAAGATATCTTATAAGAATCTTTATTTTGTAATCTAGACATCTTATAGGCTGGAGTAATCCTAGATATGCTCAATGTTGACTTGAGCATAATGCTCATTCTATAGTAGATTGTGGAGACAGACCCAACGGACATGTCACAGTTAGGCACAATGCGCACCGTCCACATTTCCAGAACCATTTCATCTCCATCATTTGTGTGTAGAGATATCTCTATGCATAGAACATTAGTCAGGGCTTCAATTACTTCTCCATTTAGGATTTTCTTTGTGTCAGTGTTGACTTCTGGTACATCAGGGATCGACAAGTTGAACTAAAAACATGAGAGTTACATTAAGACACTACAATATGCTGAATACTGTTTAAAAGAAGAAAGATAAAACAAAGTTTGTGCCACAATATGATGTGAGAATGTTGAGACTATAAGTAATATTATTTAGTATTAACATAAACAATGACTGAAACACATTTTATTATGACCTTATGAAAGGCACCTTTACAGTAGTACAATTTTTTAGAATTGAAATGAACCTAGCAAGGTTTAACAGAAATTGTTTATATTATAGCTTTTAACACAGGATAAGGACTATCCTATAAAGGCTCTAAGTATATAATAATGATTGCTCACCCACTGCAAGTTATTCTGCGCAACAAAATCATCGACAACTTTGATCACATTGTCGTGGGATATTTTTTTGCCTTGTCTACTCTGTACCACTATTTGGGCTACTTTTAATGTTAGAATCTTGGTGAACTTATAGAGTTTGAACCTATCTTGTGCTTCGATGTTCGTCGATGCCATTTTTTATCTTTTATTCCAAAACAACAAGTTCATTTAAACGAATATACGTCACATATCGCTTCTCCAGATAACATTATATGCACGAGAATATATCAGGTATGCTAACGTCTTTATAATTTCCAGAACAAAACACACAAATTGGTTTTATTGGCCATTATTTTGGAAATTATGCAAAAAATAAATGTTTTGCAGATTTTTTTAGTGCAAAAATTGGTCTTTAGTCAAACCATAGATTATAAATAAGGGGTATAATATATCATAGATTACAAACTCCTTGTCCTTACATGTCACATGTCATTTTCATTCTTTTTGTGGCGTTATTGATATTTAACCATGTCCTATGTGAAGTAAAGGCGGATAACAAAATTCTTGTTTTAATTATTTTTAGCATAACGTTACTTTAAATCGTTAAGTCCAAAGTCAAAATAAAACATCAGTGTAATAGAAGTGCCAAATCAAGCTATTTAATAAAGCATAGACACTTTACTAAAACTTCAGATAGTGGAAACGCAACATAGGTTTCATGAAGTGTCATGAGTCATGAAAGCAAATATTTCATGGTTGATATTCAACCATTATCGCACATTAAAATCCGTAGTACCGTAAATTTAGCAGAAAAATTCCAGGACTATTCATTCATAAACAATCGTCTAGACTTCCAAGATATTTTTTTTCTGAGACCCATTTTTGAATTTCAAGCTGGAGTTTTACCTGACGTTTTGCAATCTTTGAGTCAAATATAATTATTGTATTTTACATTCTTAATTGATTCTTCAATTTGATTATAAAACATTAGTTTATTTATGTTCTAAAATTATCATGTCGTATTAAATTAATTTGTTATTAATAATTATTATTATCTATATATTTTTTATATTACAAACCAATGATCATTTTAGGTTTTGAAGGTATGATCAGTATGATTTTAAAATAATACACTATATCACCAATTTATAATAATTTCAGCATTACTATTCCTCGAAGAAAATGGTAATATTAACTGACTGTTCTATGTCCAACCAAACTCCTACTTCAAAACTTTTTTGGATTGAATAAGTACGACCCATGACCAAATAAAATATCTATAATAATAATACGAACTTTACTTTTTTCAAGTAGACGATGTTCGCAACTGGTTGTGCCAAAATTCGTTTTCCGAGATAAAAATCATTCTATGTCCTTCCCCTGGACTAAAAGTATCTCCATAACAAATTTCAGCAAAATCGATTCAGCAGTTTGGGCGTAAAGAGGTAACCGATAGACACACTCTCGCATTTATGCCTAATATTAGTAATGAAAGATGAATACGGGAGTATGTATAAAACAGTTCCTACAAAATATTTTTCGGTAATGAATTTTTTTCAGACTCCAACGTATCCATCAAAATCAACTTTACGAAGCTAGTGTGTCCATAAAACACAAAAAATGGCAGGTACGATGTCAATACAATTTTTAGGTCGCAGTACTCTTTATAACGACACTTTGCTGGCGGAACCCATAAAAAAAATCATGTAATTTTAACGTTTACAATGTTAGATTTGAATATTAGAATACTAGAATAATAGAATTACAAAATAAATTTGAAAAGGGGTTGATAAACGGTAGAGTGATTCCCAAACAAACAAAAAAAATTATACAGAGTGACACAAAAGTATACTTAAAGTATACTTAAGCAAAAATCCGTCAGTTTTTAAAATATTATTTATACGCTTTATCCACTTATTTCTTCAATTGTGACTTTTATAGGGAAGATAAGAATTTTCGTCGCGAAGATAAAATAGTTTATTATAATTTTCCATAATATTTACCATCCTCACTATGTACCACAGACTAGTAAGGGATACTACGTATGTTACACTATGTGTCACTCGCGATTGTAACTCTACCGAGATTCTACCGAGATCGAGGCGCGTAGGTTTGACAGCTTTCCGGCAGTTTATATCGAGTGCACATTCTGTAATGTAATTCCTATTCTGTGCCAGTAATGATGGACGACATGGACGATAGAGCAATGTCGCTAGAAAATGAAACTTATAGCCTAGATCATATGCAACTTCATTTTATAGGTCCGAAATAATCTTGTTCTCGGTTGACGGTTGTGGTGGACAAACGACCTAAGTGGTAACAATTTTATGAAATCTGTAAACAAAATCAGTAAACTTACTAGTAACATAAACCCTATCTCAATGCAATAAAAATTATTTTAACGAGGATGGATGGCGGCCTGCGTGATAGAATGCACCGATTTTTAATCACCCAACTGCAGTATTTGTTGTGAAATTGTCCTTGTTAGTGGTGTTTATCTATATTATTCGTAAAAGACGACTTCATGTAAGTTTATAATAATTATATAATCGTCGCTTCAAATTATATGATCAACATTAAGGTTTGTCCGGCTGTTTCACCGCTTACTGATAAGTCGAATTCGGATAATCTATAACAAATAAAGGGTATATTCTGATCTATCCACAATGTTTTTTTAAAGATACTGACCGTGTTCGGTAGCGATTTTGCATTTTGGGTGCATGCGCGTGCAAAACCTCTTATACGCATGCGCTGTCATGACAACGTCACAAAAATTGGAGTCTGCGCAGTATAAATATAAGTCAAAAAACGCTACCAAACACGACCGTTGTATGGTGGATATTATCTGTCCAAAAAGTTGTGGCTAGCCTTTTATCAGAAATCGGTAAACAGGCCCTCAATGTAATGGATTTTTTAATGTCGTTTTTAATTCATGAATTTAAATTAAAACCAACGAATAATACAAAATCTACTGGAATTCGATAATGTTGCTTTGAAAACTAAAAACCTCCATAGACTGTGTCCTTGGTTATATCGTTAGGTTACTTGAATAATGGTCAGTTTCTATGTGATATATTTGTTCAATAACAATTCAAGCCCTGTCGTAGCGATAGTAGTATAAATAATATTAATAGTTAATAAAACGACAGGGCAATGCTCGATGTCACCTTATTGGCTCTTCTTTCCTGTCAAGGACGAATCTATGTTGAGTTACGTCATCCTTAATTGTTCGTTAAATAGACGCAGGAGTGCTGAGAGCGAGTTTTTATCGCTACGGGATAAAAACAATTATCTGTAGTTTTTTCTTACTAACGTCAAATAGTTCGTTTTGCGACTCTAAAAGGGTCACTTTTGCTAAAAGCAATTTATTTGGTCATATTTCATGCAAATAACTACTAATTTTTCCAAACAGTAATTTCACAATCAATTCGAATTGATTTTAAAGTGACATTTTTTATAAAAACAATTAGATTTTTTAACAAATGTACTAAAATGAATTTCCTAGCAATTCCTTTGCAATATTGCTATTACGACCTTTTCAGGCCCTTTGTGTACTATTCAATGTTAGTCAGCACTATTACTACTACACTCTACGCTACTGGAGCTCTACTCTTAAATGACAAATCCAAACACTCAGACTCGATCTAATATTGGCGACTGCTCTCTTACTCTAATAACGTCTTTAACGCATTATGCCGAGATTTCCGTCTGTCCTCCATAAATGGATTTTAACAAAAAATTGGCTGGAAGTAGTGTTTTTGTATTTAAAGTATTTTCTGCTTTTTAAAAAAAACGAGCATCAGAAAATCGGTTCATACACGGCGAAGTTATCCGTGAACCAACACGAAAAAGCATATTAACATAGGTAATTAAGATATAATGCGGTCAAATAGAGAAAAATTTTCGACTTTCTATTAAAAATAAACATTAATGCAACGTATAATTATTGAAAATCAGCTGTCTTGTCTTGCGAGGTTTTCCGTGAGCTAGACAAAGACAAACTCGGAAATTGCCTACAATGTGCGCGGGGTATGCAGGAGCATTCAACATCGAATAGGTACGCTACGTGAGCAAAGTCGCGTGCGAGTGTGTTTCACTGTAAACGTGACTCATACATTTCATGCAGTTACGTTAGATTTCGTCAATGGCATACAGTTTTCCGTCATACAATTGTACAACCGGTTTTTACTATACTTTAACCCCTTTGTCACCGTAAGTCACCGTCACCATAGTCATTAAACATTAAAAATATAAGTTCTGATTGTAAAATTAAACCTTTAAAATATTTAAAACCGTATATAAACCCTAAATATAAATACTTTATGTTAATTTAAAATTGTATTCCCGGGTAATCACGCTGTTTCATTTTGAGATGACAGGTGATATATCGAACAATTTTCATCAGTGTCAAATAAAGTTCACAATATTTTTTCTAGTTTATAATCCCGTTTGATTATATTCTTACGGGATTTGGAATCTCACGTACAAAGGCCATACCATTACTGCCATACCATCTTTTACTTACGACCGAATTTATTCAGTGGATCAAACTTGTTACCGGAAATTTTCGGGTTCACACTTTCCACCCATTCGATATAATCTATCGTCATCTATGTATAATTATTCCGGCCCCACGCTAGTCTAATGGGGGTTCTACACGGCGGGATCGTGCACTTTGATGCACCCTCTGTTCATGGCAGATGATTGAAAATAGCTATACTCGATGGACACCATTTCCAACATTAATATCTAAGATGCACCCTCAATTCAATCGCACGCCATGAACTGTGGGTGCAATTTAGAGTGCAACAAGATCGTGTTTGACATCAAGGTTTGTCAAACACGACCATTTACAACATGTACAATGCACCTTCAGTTCATGTCGTAACATTGAAAATGCATTGCATCATCACCTTTGCGGAATGTTTGTTCCCGCCGGCATTTTTTTCATTGACATTACGAATCCAGGCCTGGCCTTATATATTTTCTTTGACGAAATTAATTTGGAAATAAATAAAATTACATCAATTTGTTGCTTTTTCAGGCTATGGATGTGAAAAAGTATGCACTTGTGATGGAATAACTATGAAAATAAAAGGTATTTCCAAACTCTACTCCTTGTTTAATGTCGATAATAATGAATACATGTAGTAAAATGGTAGATTGAAAATGTTGGAGGTCTTGAAAAAAAAATTAGGTTTTTGTTTAGCCCCCACTAGCGCAGCTTGTCCACCGCACGTCGTCACCGTCAACGAGACTATTTCGGCACAATAAAATGCCACTATATGACATACACGACAGGTTTCTGTTTGCTCTACGTTCTACAGATGGAATCTTCAGCAATGACGCTAAAAAAATTAAACCTATAGCCTAGATCATAAAGTTGCATTTTATCGGTATCAAAATAATCTCGTTGACAGTGACGGCGTGCTGTTGACAAACGGCCTAACTCTCCACCGAGGACTGCAGACTTTAGTTTCCTATTGGGGGATGGGGTGTAATAGGAGAGGCATATTATGACAATCAGGTTTCAGCTTTCCTCCATAACCCATTAAAAATTGCTACAAGTTCTTTGAGTAGGTCATAGGGGACCCTATTCCTATTCCTCTTCCTTCATAAAAAGGCCGACAACTTACTTGCCACTCTTCGGATGTTACGACTGTTCATGGGCGACGGCAGTTGCCATATTCCATATAACCCGTCTACTCGCTTGCTCCCTAAATATCATAAAAATGCTTGTAAAGTATTAACAAAATATCTGCGGTATCATTCTTTGATGCTTTATGAATACTAAACAATAATAAACGCGCACGACCAACAATTATTATCTGCATTATATTTTTTATTTTCTTCGCTATTTACTAAATCTAATCCATTGTCAAAAATATTATGATTGATTGATAAAAAAAATAATTGAATAGAGTCGTTAAAAATGTGTCGTTCTATTCCGGAGGATTTAAAACCATAGTTCGAACTTCAAACTCGCCTGTGTCTAAATCTAAATTATAAATTACAAGAAAGGGATAAATTATGCTGATAATATATGTCGAATGAAAAAGCTTTGTGGAGTCTATCTTAAGAATATTTGAAACAAAACGAGCAGTCGTTGCCCGTTAGCCGTTTCGTCCGGCCCTAGACTCTGGAATAGAATGACGTCTGGAGTCAGGACGGATTGACGGTTAAAAGTAATAGAATATATAACTTACGAGATAATCTTTTTATAAACAATGTTATAAAATGTATCTTAGATAAACAATAAGTATTGCTGCAAATTAATAATAATAATAATATACTTTATTGCTTTCCACAAAATTATATAACAGTACAATAAAAACCGAAAGAAGACTACAATACTGGCGGTCTTATCGCTAAGTAGCGATATCTTCCAGGCAACCATCTAAAGACTAGGACATTGTTAATATGCTAATATGAAATGGGTGGAAGCATAATGTTCATTGCTGATAACATGCAACACAACTACAAAATAAATATGTACTTTGAAAACAAATTATAAGCTAATTAATCATTAAGATTAGTATGACTGAGTAGTCCAGCAGAGATCAATGCTCAATTCATATCGGGTTCAATGACCTCATTCAAATAATAATTTTTGAGCTGTCATTTAAATATATTTAGATTTTATAAGGAACACCAAGTGATGAGAAGTTCTACTAGTAGTTTTAGTTGTGTGAAATATCACATGAGAATTCTTACTTATACCATTATACCAGTATCATAATAATAATGTAGTATGCATTTTATAATCCCAAAATACTCCAAAGAAATGCGATTCGTGGAAAAATTAAAAATAACACGCGACACGCCCGAATCTGGATCGCATTATTTTTATACACGCAATCTCCTGGCTTTCTATTGAAATCCTTATCACGATAATGGTTATCCGATAGTGAATGTACTAACCCTGTGTAGCTATTGTAAGCGTGTCATAATGATAAAATATAACAAAAATGCGTTTTTTCATGTGAGATGCGATTTGTTATCCTGTGTGTGATTTTGAACGAATCTGTGACTTGAGATAATACGGTTTGGGTCAGTTTTGCAATGGTGGTGCCTTGGTTTTGGGCTTGCGCGATGGCGTGGCCAGTACGGCGAATGGTTGAAGGTCACCTTGAGTGGGCTCGCCGGTTCCAAACCAAACAGTCAACAAAGTCTGTCTCAGCACTTTGTACGTGACCGAACGCACGACCAACTGTGAGTACTCTTGTTGAAGTTTTTGTGAGCAAAAGTTTAAATATGGAGCGAAGTAGACTGAATTTAAAATTGATGGAAAGTTACATATTTTTAATGCATTGCAATTTTAATTTCGACCTATTTTATTCTTTATTTAATTTTAGAAAGTAATGAAAAGAATAATTAATAATGAAATCATTGAATTGAAGAGAAGAAAGAAATAATGAACCCATTGGCTGAATAAACATGACGCAAATTAAAAGATGGAATGTTTTTAGCTATATTATTGATTAAAATAAAATTATCTAATGCAAGTTGGAAAAATTAACAGTGACGAGGCATTGTTTAAAAAAACTTTAACCTTCGAATTGCCCGATAAATCTTCACGTTTTTTTAATTACAAATATAATATACCGATGCGATAACTTGAGGGTTTGATTTTTGTTTATGATATTAAATTAAATATTTACATTATACAGCGTGAATACTTTAAAAGAGGTTACTGTGGTTAATAATCTAGTTAAAAATTCTCCAGTTGGTAACTTTTAACCCTTATATCTGGTTTACACGTATTAAGTAGATAAGTAGTTAACTTAATTTTGAGTGACTTAACTTGCAACTTGCTTCTAAATTTTGTGTTTACATGCTGTTAATAACTTAAAGTTAATTCAAAATTTAGTTAAACTTAAACTGTACTTAAAACTTAAACTGTATGTATACCAGACATTAGATGTAAGCTGGGGGCTAAACTCCATTTAAAATAATAACAGAGACCGATTTTTGTTAAAATGTATTTGTTAAAAATTACAAATTATAAATAATCAATTCAAAACTTAGTAAGGTAATTTAACTAAAGTATTAACATGTAGTTAATATCTGAAAACAAGATTAATGTCGTTTTGTAAATTTTACGTAACATAATTATTGCTTATTAGTAAAGTAACATAACACATTTGCAAAAAAAAATCTTACCTATTATAAAAACGTGACTGATTTTGATAATATGTAATGGCATTTTGTGAGACACGTGATGGCGCATAGTGCGGGGGTCAGAGGGTTATAAATTTTCATAATAATATATGTAATATTAATCTACTTTATTATAACTTTTTTTCGATTTATTGTACCATTTTTTTTTCGATTTTTAAATAATTAGGGTCCTGAAGCCGAACGGCTAAAATCGGAACCCTTTAGATTAGATTCGTTATGTCTATCCGTCTGTTGAAGGTCACCCCTGTCTGTCTGTATGTTACAGCTTTTTTCACCGGCTGACCGGTCTCATAAAATTATAGAGTAAAAAAATAAATCTTCAAGAGACCACGTACCTACCGCCTGCTACAAGCAGGGACAGACATAGTTACATAGTTCAATCAATCGCACATCAAAACCTCATTAAAAAAATTAACATTGCTAAAATTATTTAAAATGTTCTTTGATAATTTATTCCTCCCATACCACCGCTTCAACCTCTTCTCCTATTCCTAAACCGTTCATGCAGTTAGATTGTGGAATTCCCTCCCCCACACCATTCGTGACAGTCCCTCCGTCACCGCCTTTAAAAGTCGCCTAAGAGAGCATTTCTTACCTTCACAAAGAATCAAGAATATCATACTATTATTGTATCTATGTATATTATGTAGTTAGTTTATTGTAGTATAATATATATTATATATAATATATTTTTAATTCGTATCAATTATTTTTAATTACTTAAAATGTGTATTATAATCGAGGTATGTATTTATCTATGTATTGTATATATTTATCTGTCCTATCTGATATCTCCCATAAGCAGTACTTGTTGTGATGTATTTCTGTTGTGTATTTTTAATGTAAATTTTTTCATGTGCAACAAATAATACAT
>JAOTAV010056039.1:0-15470 GCA_026546445.1 Cyclargus thomasi
ATTAGTATTTTCTTAAGACGTTGTCACGTTCAACTATCGTCTGTAAACCGACTTTACAGACAACCGATTTTTTTTAAGAAATATGCAAGATAAAAGCATTTTTTCAAAATAATATTGGTATTTCACACTCCTCCTCCACATCAACCATAACTGGGAGAAATTTCATGATTCATCTACGTGTCTTTCGTAAAAAGGGGTACAAAGTTTTTCGGTTGCATATTAATATTATATAGTTGTAAGTAGGTAAATCCGGGTTTTTTATTTACAATTAGATTAAGCCCGTAGATAGACTGACAGACAGAAAGACAGACACACTGTCGTATTTATAATATTAGTATGGACATGAATTTATTTGTGGCCTTGAATAAATTTTCAATCAAAATCAAGAATGCCCTTTACTACTTTACAATTTCAGTAGCAATCCAGCGCTGGATTGGATTTCTTGGGATAATATAAACTATCGAATAGTCCAATATGGTGTTACTTATAAAACATTATTCAATAGAATTTTGTACTTTTCCTATGCTACTTTCTGAATCTTATATTCAGCCGTAACTAAAGAATAATGAAATTTGTTTTAATTTATACTCCTTGTAGCTGCGAGCTGGGATTAAAAGTGTCCGTTCGGATGCATTTTTAAACTTATCTTTTTCTTTGAAATTGTTCAAGTCGATACTACGGTATTTTGTCCGAGATGGAACGTATAAAGCGGAAATTTTGTCCAGATATTGAAACTTTTAGTTGTGAATATTAGAGCATTCTTTTTTTGGACAATTTATGTTGCGTGTATCCTGAGGCAACGATAATTGTATTCCATCATGTTGGCTCACCTGTTTTGCTCGTTTGCACACACACACACACACACACACACACAAACATATTTTATAGTTGAAAAATACACTATTTTCCTTTTTGGCCTCATTATAATTAGATGATGATTATTATTCAAAAAAAAAATACCTTATTGTATGAAATACGCCATCAAAAGGAATTAAGTCGTCTACGGCTTGCCTTACACAATTCGACGAAAATTACTTAGTTATCGCAAATGAAATATACCAAGAAGCCTTACAGTTTCCTCGTAAAGGCAAATAATAATATATATTATATACTATACTTCTATTTAGAATTTCCACAAAATACCAATTTTAGATTATTGGATTTTCCCGGATTTAAACTTTTGTTTCCCTTTTTAATATAATTAATGGGTAAGTGGATCAGTCAACGATGGACAATTGCAACAGTGTTTCGCCAAAGACGTGTCTGAAAGTGACTCCATAATTCAGTAAATTCAAACATAGACAAAAAGAGTTACTACTATATGTTAAAAGTGTGTTTTATTTAATAAAATTTAATGGCCTGGTAACAAGACCTTTGTGTTCACTTCAAGTTTGTGATTGAAATAAGAATAGAATATTCTATTCTTTATATCTCCTCTACACGATGGATTTAAAGGTTAATGTTTGAATTTCGACCACAGGGTTACCTCTAGTTATTATATATAGATACGTTCACACGTTAACAAAACATAGGTGTCGTAAACATGTGGTCCCAAAATATTTCATTTAAACAATAATTTATATACGACTGACAATCCGCTCTCACAGCATATGGTTGGCTCATTGGAAACTGCTATTATATCATCATAAGCGTCAGTTGGTGCTGCAGTTAATCAATAAAAGATTTATTTTACACGAGCTTCTGCAGGTGGCTTCGCTCGTTATGGCATTGGGGGTAGAATTTATCGAAATCCTTTTGTAGTCGATGTCTACGTCAAAACTTCGATGTCCACGGTGTAAAAAATTTAACCAGCGTCTTATGGTTTGAGGTATGTGTTCGATTATTTATCAGTCAGTCAGTAACGTTGATCAGTTGAACTATTTATACTAGCATTCACCGTTGCGTTGTCTCGATTGCAACTCACAACAAAACAAAAGTTCATTGGTACATGCCTCTACCTACGTTTCAGCCTAGCACCCTCTCGAGTGCGAACCGAAGGTCTACACAAGGCCACTGTCGATATTAATTTGATTATACATCGCCCTGTGGTCGAAATTCGATCATAAATATTTAAATCCATCGTGTAGAGGAGCTATAGCTACAAAAAAATAAGTAATCTATTATAAATTCAATCACAGACCTCAATGTGGCATAAAGGTCTCGTTACCATTGGCCCTTAAATTATATTGAAAAATTACAGACTTCAACCATAAACAATAGAGTATTTCGTGTATGATTATCGTTTCATGTCAAAATATTGTATGTGCGCAATACGCACACACGTACTCCGCACACCACGATATAGTGTGCGTATCGTTTTATTTATTACAAAAATGCCAGGCTACTGCATATTTTTAAATAATATTGGTATTTCACGCTCATTCTCGATATCAGCTATAATTGAGAGAAATTTTATACGTTTACATCTACGTGTCTTTCGTAAAAGGGATACAAAGTTTTCCACTTGCGTATTAATATATTAGATGCACGATATCATGTTACGAGTATGTCAAATTGTAAATTATCTGTTCTTCTCCGTCACAATTTATAAAAATGAAGGTTGTTTTTAAATAACATAACTCAATTAGGTTATAAAATCTACATTCTAGATTAACTAAAAGGAAAATACCCCATATAATTAAGAAATATGAATTTAATCGCAAATGCGATTTTCTATTTCAAACTTGTAATCCTTTGTTCCATTGCTGTTTATCTGTCGCATTCAAGTGAATAGATCCGTCTGACTGCACCAGCTCAGAGAGCAATGGATTTACCGTCAACTAAAATTCAATCTTCGAATTTTCCTGTACATTACGCAGTGCTTTTAGTACACCATCTGCTTTTAGTGGGTAAAAGTTTATTTTAACTGTCGATGTAAGGCAAATGTTTGTTTAGGTTTTATTTTTGAAAGAGTAGTAAAGCTAATTAACAAAAAATTAAAACCGACTTCCAAAGGAAAAAACTAAAATAGTACAAAAATAGTACAAAAAAAGAAACTAAAAAGTATTAAATAAAATTAACTCTTTAATAGTGCCTGTTTCAGAATTCGGTGTGGCATCAGCCTATTTCCGTACACAATCTTCATTATTTTGAAGTCACTATATGTTTCCATACAAATTTCGATAAGTTCTCTCGATTACTCATGGTTCTTATCATCAGCCACTACCATGGTGAATATGGGACCTATTTGGAACAATACCCTATATCTAACCGATTTTCAAAATTTTTTTCTCCGTTGTATACAACGGAGAAAAAATTTTGAAATTCGGTTCACAAACGGCGGAGCTATGGAACATACAAAAAAGAAAATCTACAACCGAACATATAACCTCCTCGTTTTTGGAAGTCGGTTAAAAAAAAATTCATTGTAACCCATTGTAGTTTGCTCAGTTATTTTTACATAATATTAGAATTTAAAATTTTTATTGCGGGTTCCGTTTCTCATCTTTGTTATTACGCGGACGGAGTCGCGGGCAACAGCTAGTATTATATGAAATGCAATCAAACCGTAGATTACTAGTTGAACTAGGTATATACAGTAGATTGTATTTCGTACAATGCACAAACTTGTGAATGCAATTTAGTAAGTTCAGGATTAGTATCCTTACGTCTGGAGACCAAATGAAATTGTCGCTGGAAATTTCTTCTGAGATTGTTCCTTGTTACTATTTTCCTGGGAGTACAGGAATGAGATTTAAAAAGATAACTTTGGGAAGGATTAGGCACAAACTTGTATGTTTTTAGAAGTAACTTCAGTTAGGAATGATTAGGAATGATGTTCAGTTCAATTTCACCTCTTGGAATACGGCTATCTTTGTCTGCCTTCTTGTGGAATAACACTCTCAAGAAATGAGTCCTCTCCAGCTTAAATTATATATTTATCCCTTTTAACATATTACAATAAAACAACGAAGAAAGAAGCTAATAAATAAAAGCTCTTACCTCGATCGGCTCGAAATTAAGAAAAATGTTTCTGTGTAAAAAAACTCAGTGCACACATACGTCGAACTTTCGATCAATTCAAGACTTCTGATGAAAACTAAACATTAAATAAGATACACCGCTAAAGAGTGTCGAACCCTGCATTCATTTTGACTAGCAATATTATTCCGAGGAAAAAGAAAAAAGGAATGTTCACTTGAGATAAGAATATTTAAAAGCACTTTATCTCTATATTTGGAAACAAATCGTCGAATCTCGGATTGAGGGTAATTAAATAATCTCGCTCCTCGCCGTTAGAAATTGGATGATATAATTTGACAGTATTACACGCAAATTATACTGAAGGGGAGTTAAGGCGGGTGCACACTTGGCGTTGAAAATATATCACAATTTTCTTGCAGTGTATACCAGTCCGCCCTAAAACGATAATCGCTTGGCGTTTTTTTTGTATGGGATTGATATAGATCAACGAAAAGTCACATGATCTAGTCGTAGGAAATCGTAACGTAAGCGTAGCAAAAATTAGAATCGCTTCGAAGCGTATGTATGCTTAGCCTACTACTTGTGTTTCCTTCTACAGCGATATAGACAAAATGGCGGATGCACAAAGGGAATTTGTCCCCAACTATATGTTATTTTGTCTATTTTTCGGCCCCCATGCTAAGACTGCTGGTGTTCACCTGACTTGAATTTAATGTGCGCTCTTTGTGATTATCTCAAGAGCCAAAGAAAACTCACTCAAGTTGCCTACACTTTTCAATTGACAGTACATTTTTGAGGTAAACTAAGACCTTTATGTAAGTGATTGTGCTTGTGGTATTTTGTGGAAATCCATGGTAAACATGAATTAAACATACTTTTTCTTGCACTACTTCCACTATACTTGCTCAATTTTTTGCAAACTTTAACCAAATACACGACCGGTTTAAAGAAAAAAAAAGTGTGTTTCATTGATATTCCTTTATATTTGGGCTTTAGTATAGTAACCTTAAATGAAACATGTAGATCTTTAAAAATCTTGTGAGCCTTTGTAATTAATTCAATAAATTTTTTATGCGCCTCGAAATTGAAAATTTAAATTCCCAAATGAAATAAGAATGTTATTATAATTTTCATAATATATTCGGTGACTACGAAATGTGACGCTTTCATTATTTATAATCTATTAAGTTGCATTTTCTTTATAAATATATGAACAGTAATAACACTTACACATTTAGATAAATATCACGTCGCGTTTCATAACTACGCATTTTAGTGCGACCGGTGCTTAGTGTGTACGCGCCTTGAGGGCAATATTAAAAGAAATTTGGCTCTAATTCCGGCTATTTGTGTCGAATTGGCAAGATAACGGTATTGATTGAAACATTCTCTTTGAAACGTTATGGCTTTGAGCTATATTTATATGTTTTAAGAGGATTGGAGTTTAAATAGGTGCTATTTAATTTCAAAAGGGTTACCGGTTGGAAAACAACTATCGTCCAAAAACACTCGCATAATTAATTGTCTTTTTGAGAGGAATATAATTTCTGTTAAAAAATAGAGAGTAGATGGAAGCTTTTATAAAGTATGTTCTTATATTGCCTTAACATAATATGAAACTCCAAAATCACCGACTGACTGACTGACATATCGATGTCTCAACGCACAGCCCAGACTATTAGACGAATCGGGCTTTTTAAATAAATAAACGCTTATTTACAAATTTGGACATTACAAAACATACCTTCAACATAACGAAAATAATACAAAAACGAAAATAAAAGATATTGACAGTAAGTATTTACGTGATTGGTCAAAAACAAACAAAAACAATACTTTGTAAGCACACGAGGGAAACAGGTAGGCAGAGTTATGGCAAAACCGAAGAAATGGTCACTCTGGAAACCACAGTCCCTGATATTCTATGTTATGTTTGCGTTTGTTTATAACAAAACAATTCTTTACTTAATAAAACACACTTTTCTTGCACTTTTTCTAATGTCGAAACCGGTCATTTATTTATTATAAATTCGTGCAAGAAAAGTGTATTTAATTAAGTATGAACACGAATTTCTATCATGAACCAACAATACAATCAATCACATATAAAAACAGTTCAAATCAGCGTTAGAAATTGATAAACATAAACAAGTAAAACAAATAATACTAATCATATAATTATATGAAATCTGAGTATAAATACAAAAACACCACGCCTTGCACAGCTCACGCGTAAAATCGGCCGTGTACTTCACACCGCCAGTCAAGACATTCGACGTTGTTTACTGACGGAGATAAAGGATCGGGGTGTTTTTGGTATGCAGGTAGATATTATGACGTATGCATCGGCTTATAAAGGATTTTGTTAAATTTTACTCCCTACGGCATAAAAATGAGGGCTGAAAGATTTTACAAAACTTCATCTCAACGCGAGCGCGACGAAAAGCTAGTTAAAGTGAAAATTTGTTTGTTTAGATGCTTTCCCGTCAAATTTGGCATACTTATGTGAGATAGAACATAGTTATATCTCTTGACGCTATCAAAAACTTTGATAGTGCGATGCAGGATGGCGCTAGTTGTGCCGCTACAATTTTTTAATAAGCGTGATCTATACAAACTCATTGCCATTCTCATTTCTCTCGGAAAAGTTGTCTAAAACGCTGAATGGACTCGAAAACAGAATTAAATTTATTATAACAATTTACTGCAACTAAACATTTCCCTGCTCTTTGCGAATCCCTTCCTTCCCTAAGGACCACCTGGATAAAAGCCCATTTACAAGTTTGGTCCCTTCCACATTAGTGACGTCAGCAGTCGGCCATTTTGAGAAATTATAGGAACTTGTTTTAACCTTAATTTGTGAGTCACCCGTCTTATTAAAATTTTGACGTGCAAATATTTGGCGTTTTTCCTGAAGTTCTTCATTATTCGACTAGCTTTTTCCCGACTTCGCTCGTATTAAATATTTCATAAAAACTTTCATTCTCTATTTTTCTTTCTGCGGGTAGAATTTATCTTTTCAAGGTGTTTTTTTTTTTCTGAGAGGATTTCCTATCGTCAAAAACTAGAAACTTTATAAATGATCCCGTTTATACAACATTTTTTGATAATTGCTCGGCTCCTATTGGTTGTAGCGTGATGTTCATAATGTAATATTGCCCATAAGCCTTCCTCAAATATGGACTTACCAAAACAAAAATAATTTTTCAATTCCGACCAACAGTTTCGGAGATTAGTGCGTTCAAATAAACTGTTTAGCTTTTTATTATTAATACTAGCTGTGCCTCTTGGTACTACCCGCGTAAAAAGTTGCCTTTGTGTTACTCCAGAATACCAGCTAGCTCCATGCCAAATTTTATCAATATCAGTCCACTCGTTTAAGTGAACAAACATACAAAGTTACAAACTTTCGCAATTTTTTTTCCGAACTTTAAGTTTATTTTATTTATTTACATTAAAATTACAATAATAATAAATTAAGTTATCGACTAAACATTACAAAGTAAAATATACAAACTTAAGTATAATTTCAAAAATGTATTAAAATATAAATAAAAGTACAAAAACTATAAAAAGAAAACCTTTTCCAAATAAACCACCAAACCAAGCAATGCCTAGTATTTCCACCCTAAACAGCTCAAACATGAGATCTCCGCTGAGGTTTTCATATTTGCGCCGCTTGAGGTTCTCCGCCTGGTTTGCAGCTGCGCCTGCACAGCTTGAGGTGCCCTGTACATGGGATGGGGCGAGAGTGTCGACACAAGTCGCATCCCACACAAGAGCCCGTCCAAGACCCCAGGGGACCAGAGTCATGCCATCGGGTGTCTTGCCATCGTCACGTGCCAAGCCAGAGGGCTCCAGTCTGGCTGGCTTTTTTTAGCATTTATTTATTCAATAAAAAATACACGAGATCTGACATTTAAAATCTCGCCAAACTATTGTTTGACGGCGATTTTTAATATTGATAGATACAGATAAATTGCGTGCCAAATTTCAGCCCGATCAGTCCAGTGGTTTGGGCTGTTCCCTGATTTATCACTGCATAAGTCAGACAAGGTCATCGTTGAGTATAATATATTTTGATTAAACCCGAAAAGGCTAAAAATAACTGACGATTCGACGATGAAGTTGATGCTGCAGTGCTCTAAATTACAAAAACGCTGACTCCGAGTAAGCAATTTGTGTTCAAATACGAGTACAATTTTAGTAATTGCAAATGCAGATGAATCCAATCATTGTAAAATTTCTCAAGGAGATATTTATAAATGAACATGACTTATTGCCTTGCATTATGTCTTCTTAAAACTCGAGAATGGTTCAACATATATGGCTAGTCATAGTTTTCAATTATTTTTGAATGATATCAATAATATAATATAGTTTGACGACCTCTATGGTGCAGTGGTTGAGCTTTGGTAGCTCACGCCGGGGGTCGCGGGTTTGAATCCCGCCGACGAACCAAAAAGTTTTTCAATGTTCCTGGGTCATGGATGTATATTAAATATGTGTATTATATAATAAAAATCTTAAATATGTGTATAGTATAAAGTAATAAATATATTTCCGTTGTCTGTACACAAGTCCTTTGGGTACTTAGCACAGGGCCAGATTGAAGTGGTGTAAAGCGTCCATTGATATTATATTATTATTAATATAATTATTTGGATAAAAAAGAGGATTTTTTGGGATAGTGTCAGAATGGGCGCTGTTAAGAATTTGTGTTTTATCCAATAAAAAACGAGATATTGAGTTATGAATACAGTATTATTCCTTAACTTCTAAAGAATAAAACAGCATTAATAACTCAAAATCTGATTTTTTTGGATAACACACACATGCTTAACAGCGTCCAAATATGTTACATTTGTGTTGAGCAACCATAAAATTACGTTATTTATTCGATAAACGAATTTAACATTTATTGTAGCGAAATATTCATTACATACACCCCTCGTTTTTTTTATAAGTATAAATATAATAATAATAAAAAATTAAAAATAGTCTTCAGCGTATGGACTTAATGTAATATGAGATAAAATGTAAACCTTGGTGCAAAAAATGAAATTGTAAATCGAGAAAAAAAAAGATACGGGCATAAGCCTATAGACGTCTTGAAATTGTAATAAAAAAATACACCCTTCGTGTCAATACACATACACATAGATGATTGTATTATGTGTGTGACGATTGTATTATTCTAATTTGTGTGTACGTAATTGTTTCAAATTACATTGAATGTATTTTATGTATTTTATTTATGCATAAATATTTGTCTGAAATAAATGATTAAATTTGATATAAACTTCTTCCGAGATAATATCTTCCACCTTATTTATCGATTTTAAATTAAATTTATACCTTATCAAAAGGCGAGGTTTATAAGAATTTTACATAACATTACAATCAATATAACTGTGGAAGTATTTGTTGGTATTTGTATAGTATATGGTTGATAATATTTGAAATGGGAACGCTGACCCTTTTATCAATGCTTATTATGTTTCGGTTGACAAGGGATTAGGTTATCTTTTAATAAAGATCTTAGGGGACTACCGGCTTCGAATAGCGGATACCCCCGTGGATATAAAATCGAGCTGACGAATACAACTTTGTGGATAACATGAGTGATTTTCCCACAAAATTGATAAACTTCCGTATGTTTATTACTAACTGTTGACCGCGACTATGTCCGTATGAAACTTTATAAGCTATCCCATTTTCGACTACTGCTCGGAACCTCAATACACCGATACGGATGAAGACGATATAGCCGGTTTTATAGAAATATCTTTGGAGGCTTCAGCCTATTATTTCATAGAACGGAACACCAAAATGACTATCAAGGACAGAAACCATAGAAACTTTGGTCACATAGCAGGTTCGTAGTTTCCAGAGGTAGAATTATAATAAAATATAATTTAATGTCGCTAAGGAGCTGTTAAGACAAGTAGGTCGGTATCTCTATCATAATTATTTTCACGTAATATATCTTAAGAATGAGGCCACATAATTGCGTTGCGGTGCGCTGTTTTTATTTAGGGAGCAAGCAAGCAGACGGGCTATCTGATGGAAAGCAACTGACGTCGCCCATGGACACTCGCGACATTCGAAGAGTCGCAAGTGCTTTGCCGGCCTTTATGAGGGAATAGGTATAGGAGAATTAGGGAAGTTGGGCCACAAATAAACTCACTCACTGAACGAAACACAGCACTACGCCATTTTACGCCTGTTTTCTGTAAGGACGTGGTATCGATTCGGTCAAGCTAGCCCATTCGTGCCGAGCATGGTTTTACCACTGGCACTGCAACGACAACGTTTATGGTTTCACGATATGCATGGAAAGCTTTTTTCTTGCTTCCGACTTCTCACTTGGTTGGTTACCAAACAAAGGCAGGCACCATAGACTTTCCAAGAAGTGTTTTCTTGTTTCCTATTATAAACATTTTTTATTCACAGTGTTTCCTTGAATCTGTACATATAATAAAATTGTAGAATTGGCGTATCTGTACAGTTAACATATTTACAAACTTATCAAAGTGGGGGCTTAGGAACAGTAATAGAACACAAATCGACAAAAAAACTGTCTGTATGCGCTAATCTCTCTAAGTACTGAACGGATTCGAATAAATTTCATTTTATTTAATAGCTTTTAAGTCTAGGCAACACATAGGGTACTTTTCATCCCCGGAAAATGTACGGACACACAAAGTTGCGGGCATCAACTAGTATTTCATAAAATTATGGTGAGGAGATGTTAGAGTAAGTGACAGATTATGCTGTCACCGTCATATAATGTGTTATATGAGCACTATTTTACCCTGCCAATAAATTTTACCGAAGCTCTATGACTTAATCATTATTATATTATACTCTTGGACCCATCAAATATTCTCCTGCCAGGCTAGTTTGTGAATCCGAACCATTCCCAAGTCTTCTGGAATTACAAACACGTCAAAGTCGATCTTTTTCGAATGAAAATCGTTGTTTTTTTTTTTAATCAGTCCAGTCGTTAGCACTATTTCAGCTTCTAACATACACACAACATATTTATATTTTAAGATCGTCGCACGTTGCCACAACGTCGTATAATTTGTTATTACGTTCCGACGTCGCAACGCACCGCAATGCAACCGAGCTACATGGCCCCACTCTGAGCGTACTGTACGTGAGGCAGCATCGAATTAGGAGCCTCTCGATTCACTTATTTATATAACGTAATAAGGTAAAATAAATTTTCGACTCGTGCAAATTATTACACGCAAAAGTGTAATTGGGTTGTTGAGCTCTACAGCTTAAGATAATAATTCTTTACTAAGTGTGTTTTACTATACGAAACTTTGTCAAAGAACTCTGAGTTATTTATGCATGTTACAATTTATATAGAGTGTTTAAGATCTCCAAGCATTTTAAAATATAATTATACTTTAAAATATCCCACTGGTTGCCCCGCTTGAAATGATGTATCCTATGAGAGCATTTAATCAAAAAAATAGTATTCCATATTTTAGGTCGTATCGACCTCTGTGGCGCAGTGGTCAAGTGCTTTGATAGCTCAAGCCGGGGGTCGTGGGTTTCGCATCCCGCCGACGGAACAATAAGTTTTTCAATATTCCCGGGTCATGGATGCATATTAAATATGTGTATTATATAATAAAATCTTAAATATGTGTATAGTATAAAAGTATTAAATATATTTTTCCGTTGTCGGGCAACTGTAACACAAGTCCTTCGGGTACTCAGCACGGGGCCAGATTGACGTGTAAAGCGTCCATGGATATATTACTATGCATTATTATGTATACGGAATCCTTTGTACGTGAAACCAACTCGCACTTTTCCGACTTTTAGATTTTTGTATAGCCTATGTTGCTTTATTGTAATGTAGAAATCTAACAGTGTTTCTTTTATTGGATCAGTATTATTTGAGTTTATTCGTAACACACATAGCAAAATACAAAGTTACAAAAATGTAAATCTCACCTCTTAATTAATGGCGTATGATAAAAAATACACAAATTCTAAGTCTTCGTTAATCAAAACTACACATAAATTCAAAACCTACGCAAATTAGATTACAAGTCACATTAAAAGCCGATAGATTTAAGTTCGGGGATTCGGAAGCCAAGCCGCAGTCCAAAGTCGCGCTGAGCAAATAACAAAGTTTCACCAATGCACTGATGACCCAGCTACAGTTTACAAACTCCAAGCTAAGCTGAATGTCCAGTTTAAGCTAAGGAAATAATAGACGCCTGCGGTAAATGAGATACAGTTGTTTTAGCGAACGCGGTGCGGTCAGTGAAAGATGTGGTTATTATTTTATTTTTCTATAACCACATCGAGAGGAAAGGATTGTTACATATTTTGTTTAGAGAGCGTCTATAACATAATGGGTAAGACCTTTGGTTCGCACTCGAGAGGGTGCAGGTTCAAAACCGGCTGGAGTCGTGTACCAATGACACATTTTCCGATCTTAAGTACATAATACTGATGCTTATTGACGTGGGAGAGATATGCTTCGGCACGAGTGAGTCGGCTCGACCGGAATGATACCACGACTTCACAGAAAACTGGCGTGAAACGGCGTTATGCTGTGTTTCGTTCAGTGACTGTGTTCACCGGTAGCTCAACTTCCCTAATCCCCTTATCCCTATTCCCGTTCCCTATTCCCCTTAAAAAAGCTGGCAATGCACTTGCTACTCATCGGTCACGACGAGAGTTGCTTTCCATCAGGTAACCCATCTGCTCGCTTGTTTTTTTTTTTCATTCGACCGTGAACGCGTTTTGCGTTTTCTAAGATTTTATACAGCGCTACCTAGCGATGCTCCCGGTCACGTGTACTAATCCCATATAAAATATTAGTAAACGCAAAAGCGTTCACGTTCGAATGTGAAAAAAAAACTCACAATCGACGCTCAGATCAGTTAAGTACACTTTCATAGCAACGCAACTGTAATCGAGCGGGGCTGAGGGCGACGTGTGCGGCGCGTAGGGTAATCGGTGATGGGGGTAATGGCGTCATCAGTGAATGTATCTCGCGCCGGTACTCAGTTGAATAATAATATTTAATAATCCCTATTTAATATGACGTCGTGTAAGCTATAATGTTGGCAAAATAATCAGCTGCCGACATCTATTATCAAAAGAAATAAACTGTATGAAAATCACGTTTGTTACGTCTTAGAAACAGCAGTGACAAAAGAAGAGAAGTACGCGAATATTCGAATAGTTATTCGAGACAAATGAAATCGAATAATTCGTTTCGAATATTCGAACTATTCGAATTGTTCGAATATTCGATCCAAAATTCTAATAATACAAAATTTTTTAATTTGTTACATTGTTATCAAATGCCAAAAGGCTAGGTGAAAACAGATAAAAAAATGTTTTATAATTTTTTATTTAAACTATAAAATGAGGAATAGTGAGAATTGGAACATTAGTTGTTTTACGCTTTCTGGTGACAATGAGGTTCGTTTTTGAGTAGTTATTTTTTTATATAAATCGACTTTTTGAGTGACGAACCTGCAAAGTATCCGCAACTTTCTTTATTTGCAAGAAGATATTTGACAATTCCTTCTACGTCAGTCGAAAGTGCTGCCACCTGCTGAAGAAAAAAGTCGCCCACTTTCGACTGACGTAGAAGGAATTGACAAATATCTTCTTGCAAACAAAGAAAGTTACGGATTCTTTGCAAGTTCGTCACTCAAAAAGTCGATTTATATAAAAAAATATTCAAAAAGTCGATCTACTACGACCCAGCCAATCATTTAATTAAATCAAACACAACGAAAAGTAATTAACTATCTATTGCAATCGGTCGATTTTGCAATTTGAAATAATTATTGGAATTATTCGAATATTAGATTCGAATTTCCAATCGAATATCATTATGCGATTCGATTCGATTTGGACGTTATTCGCACACCCCTACAAAAATGTGAGGTATTTCGGAGGAACGCATAATAGGGAAGTTACGGTGAAAAACAAAATTTATTGAATGCAAATTATTATGATAGTGGACTAAAAGATGTACAGAATCACAAAAAATCTCCGAATCATGTTGAGAAATAAGTAAGATAGTAGTTTCCTACCCATCTCTTTCTCACAAAACGTAATTTTGTATGAACTTTGTATGCAGCTTATGGAGACTTTGACGTCACAATCAATATCGGATCTCTCTTTCTAATTGACTACTTTAAAGGCTTGTAAATTTGTTGTTTTCAATTTTATCTTTTTGATACTGCTTGGACTACATCGTTTTTCATTAAAGAAAGATTTATTTAAATAAATTATAATAAAATCATGCATATTCCCTTTTATCTTTATGTCATCATCGCATCAAATCAAGTCGATTATTTGTTTCATTAGGACATTGAAGGAAGGACAAATAAATAAATATATTTTCTCATTCATAATAGTATAGTATATAATTTTGAATACTTCGAATTCCGGTACTCTCTGTACATTTCAATAAAGCTTATTTGCTCGTTAATTGGCACGACGATTAAAATTTTCGTAAATTCAGTTAATTTGTTTATTACGTGATATTTTATTAACAATTAACTTTATTTACAAAATTTCCGTGTCAAAATGGTAAATAATTTTTACAGACAAAATGGCTGTACCGTTTTCTTACTTTTACTTTCTTACATCTTTTTACTCGTATATCCAACTGCGCCAGGAGTAGGGATTATGTTTTCCGAGAGTACATATGTGTGTATAATTGTTTGGCTCTTTTGGCTTGAGAGTTGTGATTAAATTTGTATTTAGTCTGAGAATTACACTAACTGTAACTAAATATTAAAAAAAAACGCGGATTTTTGGCGCCAAATTTGAATATAACATTAAAGTTTAGCTTGCTTAACAAATAATAAGGGTTTTTTAGTGTACAACATTAACATTTACTCCCGATGAAGTGAAAAGAAGACCCCTTGCTGTGGACTGTCCTTGTCTTATGGAAGTAAATTCAGCTTTTTAATTTATATTTTTGTTTTTTATTGCTGAATTTACTCACATAAAACACAGTCTGGATTGACAGACATCAGAGCCGTTACGCTTAAATTCTTTGTGTGTAGAACCTTAAAAAGAAACGCGTGGTTTCGGTTGTTCGAACCAGCTATAAAGTTACCTCGTTATAACAAGTACATGGCCAAACACGATACAGAGATCGACGCTTCAAGTACTTCGGCGAATACAAAGGTAAATGTCCCAGTAGTTGACACAAAGGTCCACAAAATAGCGAGCGTCGTTGGCATCTCTTTGATTAAAGCCCTACGTTAGAGAAACTTTCAGTATAACCATCAACATGCATATGAAGTTTTAAATGCTATAACTACTGAGCTGGGTGGTTCTATGTTTTTGTTCCCGTGTGGCGATATTTATAGAGTATTTTTTTTAAAGATATTACGACAATATTTCGTATTTAGACTCGTGTACGCATCTTCTCTGTAATAGGGAATATGCATGATCTTTTATTATTTAATTAAATAAATCTTACGTTATTGAAAAACGATGTAGTCCAATCAGTTTTTTCATAAAATTGAAAA
>JAOTAV010056050.1:0-15467 GCA_026546445.1 Cyclargus thomasi
ATAAAAATCTTAAATATGTGTATAGTATAAAATTATTAAATATATTTCCGTTGTCTGGTACCTGTAACACAAGTCCTCTGGTACTTACCATTGTGCCAGACTGACTTCGAGTGAAGCGTCCTTAGTTATTATTTGAAAATAAAAGTGTAATAATTTAATTGATAACAATGAAAATAGCTAGGGCGTATCTCGCTGGCCCTTATAAAGTTGCGCTTTTAGGTACTTAATTTCATACATAGTATTTAAAGTATTAACGACGTGACAAGGATTATAAATTTTTCGCGCAGAACAAAACTTCGAGATGATCTGGCAAACTTTGAGGAGAAACAACTGTCATAAAAATTAATCCGGAAAACCGTGTAATAAAAATATGAAAAATAAGATCTCATAGCTATTGCATCTAAACCAATCAAATTGCATTTATATCAATGATAATATGAGTAGAAATGTTCTTAAGAAATTGGTATGACCTACCTTACCCCTTTTTTTCCTATTCCAAAACGTGGGAAAATTTTTACCTTCACATTACAGAAGGCATCTCTCGTCTGCTCTTTACAGTAAATCAGTAAAGCGAAAAACTTAATAAATATCGTCTAATTTATCGTAACAAAAAAGTTGTTAACAAAACTACTCACATATTTTGCCTTCCTTTTTTAATAAACGTAATAACGTATCCTGACCCATATTATATCGAGGCACAAAACTAATCACCCTAATGAGACACATCTACACCTTTTGATGTCGGAGATCATTGGGATTTTCTTTCATTAGCATTCGCCCTTAATTAGTCGTATTAAGGCTCGTCATTCCATCGGCACTAAAATGTTGCACATGTTCCTGGGGTATTTAAATGTTTATATGACCATAAAACCAAATTATGGAGCGTGGATTATGTTTTAGAAATATTTTACCGCTCCGTGACGTTTGGAGATGGGAGTAATAAACGTTGAGAAATTTAATATGATCGAAGCTCAGGTGCTGGTTTAACACTTCCTGATAAGCTGTCTACAATTTATCGGGAAGATACTCCATACTTCGTCTATTAGAAAAGTTGATAGACTGCACTTGTCAGGAAGAGACCCTTAGAATATAAAGAGTTAAGTTCCATAATACTTACTGTTAAAATTTTTTAAAAAATCTATAAAGAGTGTATCTACAATCAGTTGAAATATGTCAGGGTGTGTATGTGTGCCTTATATAGAGTTCAGGCTGAAAAAAGCGGCGCCGAAAGCGAAAAAATTGTCTGAACATTCAATTTTTTTAATGATTTCGGTTGTCACGAGTGTCCATGGCTGATGGCAGTTGCTTTTCATTAGGTAACACGTCTGCTCGCTTGCCCCCTAAATATCATAAGAAAAATATAACCTTGTTTTGTTAATCCTCTATAGTTTATTAATATAGGATGTATCTAAAGTCATCTTACTATTATTATAAATGCGAAAGTTTGTGAGATTGTGAATTGTGAGTAGTTAAGTGTGTATGTTTGTTACTTATTCACGTTTAAAAGTCTGGACTTATTTGCCGATAAAATTCGGCATGGAGCTAGCTGGTATCCTAGATTAACAAAAACATAGGGTACTTTTTTATCTCGACTAAACTGCAAGTAGCGCCACGAGGCATAACTAGTTGATAATAATTAAGGTTGTATGTACAGTGAAAAAAAAAACTTACTGTGAAAGTAGCAGAATTGAGAGCAAAAACAGTCACTCGTGGAGACGGGGCCCATTTGTGTCGAAGCATGGCTCTGACACTGCAATGAGCATCCGTATTATGTACTTGAGATCGGAAAATGTCTCATTAGTACACGCCTCCCCCGGGGGTTGAACCTGCACTCTCTCGAGTGCAAGACGCTCATAAGAGACCTTTTTGAATGAAAACAGCATAATATAAAAATATATCTTGCACTTAGTATAAAGCTCTGGCTATTTATACGGACTTAAGTATATTTTGTGGATGACCTCATAGCACAAAACAACGTTTAATATTGCAAATGTCGCGTTGCATCTTAACGAAGTTTTGAAATAAAAAGCACCATTATACCAAAAAACTAATCATAGTACACATAAGTAATGTAAACGACTTCAAAAGTTTTTCTTGCCTTTGCCAAATGCCCGTATTCGAATACAACTATTTATCATAGCGAACGTATGGACTATACAATAGTTAAGATAGCGTCTGTAGCCTAATGGTTAAGACCTTCGGTTCGCACTCGAGAGGGCGCAGGTTCGAAGCCCGGTGAAAGCGTGTACCAATAATACATTTTCCGATATCAAGTACATATTACGGGTACAAATTTTCGTTACACCGCGCGGGCCACCAATTTTTAATATATCATTGTGCTGCATTTCAATATCTTCTTCTTGTCTGACTTTATTAATATATTAGGGTGGTTCGTGTACCACTTATGATGCTTCCAAGGACCACCAGGTAAAAATCAGAGCTTTGACAGAATTAAAACTGTATTTCTGCTATTCAAATGTCACGTTGACACATCTCCAGTCCTTGTTCGAGGTCTTATAAAGGTCGTATGTCGACTGAACCGTACGCACCGCATGCGGCGCAGATCGGATTCCGATTCCGTGCAATGTGAAACCTCGCACATTCGTCAGCATCACGCATGCCACATTTCTTATACAACCTCTACATAATTACCGTTGTTCGTTATTAGGCACGATCAACGTGCAAGTGTCCACATAATGTCCGAAGTATTTTATCAACTCGTCATCCGAAGGCAAATATGGACGAACATTGATGGACAAAGGCAAGTATGCACCTTACATCATCGTACTTGTGTATCATCTTAAATATTCGCTGATTATGAAGAGGAACCATTAAAGTGAATAAACGAGGTTCATCGGGAAATGCGGTGCGTAAGGCACGTACAAATGTGCTTACACCTTGCAAATACTAAATATTGTATTTTCGCTCAAGATTGACGGTACGGTACGGTTAATTAAAATCTCTCTGTCAAATTTCTATACAAACTGCAATTGTCAGACAAAGTGACAACACAAAACTCCTTTTACAATCGCGTTTTGTATGTAAACAACAATTTTTTGACAGAGGGTTAATGAACCATACGGCCAATCTTAAGCGAATGCATAGTAAAATGTAATTTCAGATCACCTTTTGTTTTCCTTCGCCTTACTCGCGTGGAATTTGAAGGTCACATAAAAAACCGAATAATTTGAATAAAACCTATGTTACTATGATTTCAACCAAGTCCAATCAATCAAATTCAACCGATACAACCAGGTCCAATCAATCAAATTCAATCATTGCAACCAAGTGCAATCAATAGACTTGGCATACCAACTCGATTGGTATACGTTGAAGGAAGGATAAATAAACACAAAAATAAACAAACCAACTTCCCATTTATAATACTAGTATAAATGTAGATACCTCACAATTATGCCTTTTATCGTAGATAAAACATTTACATTTCTAACCTCAGGCACCTATCTTTGTGGTATAAATTAGAATAAACGAAGCTCATTTTCAAGTTTTTCTAATTTGAAATGCAAGCGTAGATGGACTTTTATTATCAGCGAAAAGAGATTAAAGGATCCTTTGAATATTTATGTTTTAACAGCCTAATTTGCAAAAGATCTGTTTCAAAAGTTTAAAATGACAATTAACTATGTTACTTGATACTGCCAGCTAATAACTTTTTAAAAAGGCTGTAGGGTTGCCTAAAGGTACAATAATTAGAATAAAATGACACTTTATGATATTATAAGCTAAAGGTTTCAGCGGTGTCATCGGCGGTTAGACCAATATTATTAGAAAAAGAAACCTATTGTTCTTGTCATAAAGTGGAATTTCATTTGATATTTAATGTGGTGACCCTCGCGACTGCTGGCAGCGAGGATCGGAATGTCATCTTTAGTTTCAAAAAGCAGCTTAAGGACTTAGTAATAAAATTTAAGAATTTGTTATTTGCTATTACACATTTTAAGTTTTCCATAGCACTTTAAGCTTTACAGATTAAAAAAAAATGCGAAATTAGCCAATAACTCGATCATGCCCATTAATCAGATAATAAAGACTTTATATTATATACCTACTTACAACCAATACATTACAAGATACGCGCAAAAAACTTTACCTACAAATGACTGTTAAAACGTAGAGTTTTAGCAGTCAGTTGTAGATAAAGTTTTGGTTCGCACTCTAGAGAATGCAGGTTCGCGCCCGGTGAAGGCGTGTACTAATGAGACATTTTCCGATCTCAAGTACATAATACGGATGCTCATTGCCGTGAGAGAACCACGCTTTGGCACAAATGGGCCGGCTCGACCGGAGTGATACCACGGCCTCACAGAAAACTGACATGAAACGTCGTTGTACCGATGGCCCAACTTCCCTAATCCCTTATTCCTATTCCCATTCCTTATTTCCTCACAGAGACCGGCAACGTAATGTCCATGGGCGACGGTAGTTGCTTTCCATCAGGGAACCCGTCAACTCGCTAAATATAATTTTAAAAAATTGTTAAAAATTTCTATAAATTTATTTTTCATTCAGTCATTCTTTCTTCCCTGGCATTAAGGAATGAATTTAGATAATAAAGCTCGCAGGACTTTTAAAGTTTAAAACATCAAGGTACATCAACCGGTGTATAAATGAGGAATTTTAAAGCTTAGAGATTAATTTTGCAAATGAGTCTCCATATTCATGAATATTCACGGGGGTCTTAAGACAGCTCTGTCTAACAGATTTGTAAGTCTACATTTATTTTATAAGCTAGTATGCACCTGCGACTCCGCTTTTAATACAGCTCTTTTGTGGCCAGCTTAAAATTTACCATCCGGTAGCTTTAGTATGATAATACGGAACTAAAATGCCATAATTCAAACATTATGGCATTTTAGTTCCGCAAGTGACCGCTGGAGGCGCTGTAAAATTTTGCCATACTAAAAATTCATGTAGTCACTTTCAAGTAGCGACAAATACTATTGCTTCAAACTCGTAGTTACTAATTACTGGAGCGCTCTTGAATGGTGTTTTGCAAGCGCTGGAACATAATCTACTATCGGTCCTGGAAAAACATAATGCGCAAAAGTTGCGCAATTTTCAAATTCCATGTGAGCGAAGTCGTGGGCAAAAGCTAGTTTAAAGTAATTTCGGTATCTCACGAGTTAAATCATGAATCCAGACAGATTCACAGGCAGGGCTATACAAGCTTGGCTTCACAGTCCAATGATTTTCCTTTAGAATGAGTCCACAACTCTTGAAATTTTTAAGTACTTTTTAAAAACCTTGTCTTCGCCAAAAACCACCGCTGAGATTTACACTTTTCTACGGTTACCGTGCACTTTTCTTAGAATTGAGTAAAGCAGATTTTAATGGATAGAGTTTAACGTTCATGTATATTCTTTCAACCTAGATTAAAAGGTATTTTTATTACAATTGACATTTCTAGGGTACTAGCAGTGGCAGCGACAAGTGCTTTGCTAGGTACAAAGTAAAAAAAAGTAAAAGGTTATAATTTTATAGTGTTATGGGGGAACTTGAAAGAGAGCCAGTTGACGGACCTACGTCATTTGGTCGGAATTTGTCAATTCTATGCAAGTCGTGATCTGTAGATGAGTTTGCCATAACCTGACTAAATTACTTACATCCACTACCTGTATCTGTTTTAACTTCCCTGATTGTACTTTCCCCATTTACAAAAATATTTTGGCATTTTCAAGATAGTCCGAAAAAAGCCTAAACATTTGGTAAGGAAAGGTGGTCCCGTTGACAACATCATAAAAACAGAAAAATACTTTCTCAATATTAATATTCTCCACGCGCTTCACTTAGATCATCTTGGCAAGGGTACTACCGTGCCCCCAGATATCTCAAGAAATAGTTGAATGCAGTAATAAATTTTGTAGCTATTTAAATTCCTTGCTTAAACAATGTTTTAAAACAATTACTTCCCCTCCTGACTCGTTTCTGATTTTAAATAAAATAAAAATCTCTTTTTATATTGATGCAATTAATTATGCTTTCGCCCAATGTATCCGGTAGAGGTTATGTGTTAATCCCCTGGTGAAAAAAAAAGACATTCATGCACAAAAAAAAGGACTGCCAACAACAAATTACTGCCGACTAAAAGGACTGGCGACAACACAGCACTTTGTTGTCCATCGCGGTTTGTATATATAAATGTCATTTTTAATACAAAAGGCTAGTGACCGCTACCGGAAGGGTGATCGCGTAGACAACGTAGAACACTAAAGCAAACGTATACTTTCGCTAACTAATTAATTATTAATCTTCCAGAGCGATTCGCTTAATCCGAAAAAGTTAGGTAGTACCCGCGCGCTTCGCTTGAATCAACTTGGCAAGGGCACTGCCTTTAGTTAACTACTTAAGATAAAAATAAGGGAATTTGATATTTTTGTTGGATAATTTATACAGTATTTTCAAAGCAAAGTAACCTATCATTAAATACTGTAGTGCCCGGGAAATAATTTTAAATGACCGTATGCCCAAGCGCATACAGCATTCTCATAACATGGTCGGCCAAGTCCAAAGGATTGAATAGCTCAATACGTCTGGGACCATCCAAGTGCGGGTTTCTTCACGATGTTTTTCTTAGCCGTATGAGCATCCGTATTATGTACTGGAAAACAGAAAATGTCTCATTGGTACACGCGTCCGCCTTTTAACCTAGCATCCTAGCGAGTTCGAATCAAAGGTCTCACCCACTAGGCCACGGACGCTCAACTACTTTAAGTTCTAGTTACATCAAGGTGCTACTCGGGAAATACTTGGCTCCAGTTACGAAGTGTTTATTGCTAGAATGGTCCAGTTTAGTTAGCCTTACGCCATTCCTGATTTAAAGACAAAATCAGCTCCGTACAAAGTACAAGTTTAAAATCGCATTACAGTAGCGAGCTCGCGTGACGGCAAGGCGACGTAAATCACTGGACCCAGAACAAAACACGTGCATTCCCGTTTTGACTTTGTTAAATGTGTTTCGAAACGGACGTTTTACACATTGTCTTCTGGTTAGAAGGACGCTATATTCTTAAACTCGGCACCTTTTGTTTTCATTTAATGGTGAGAATAATAATAGACATTTATTCAACAATATCACATACACTTTTATATAAATCAAATAAATATCATTTTTATTATTGAAAAAAAAAAAAAACATACAGCCGAACCTCCTCATGTTTTTTAAAGTCGGTTGAAATATTTGTTTGACTAATGCATCGTCAAAGCAGAAGTCATATCATATGGAAGGAGTGGTTAAAAAATTTGAAGACTACAGACACAGGAGGTGTCACTATGTTCAAACGGCAGTTCAAACAATTGGTCTCGACCAAATGTTGTCAATGTTGTTTTGTTTTTGAAATTGATAGGTTTGACGTAATGTCACATATCCCGACTGCCCCCCCCAGGCTGTTGGGAATGCATCAAGCATTTCCCAACGTTAAAAAAAAGGTTTGACGTAACGTCACAACAAGCTTGTTTACAGCCTCATCGAAGTTTTCTCTTTGTTCGAAGGCATACTGTTCATTACGTCTATTCTTATGAATAACTTAATGACGCCCATATTTCTGGGACAAAAAGTATCCTACGTCCTTCCCCGAGACTCAAAGTATTTTTATAGTATTTTAGTAAGTATTTTATAAAGTATTTTACATACCAAATTTCAAAAAAATCGGTTTTGCGATTAGTGTGTGACAAACAGACAGCAAAACAGAAAAAACACACTTTCACTTTTTTAAATTACTAGCTTTTGTCCACGGCTTTGCTCACGTGGAAGTATTTTATTGAAAATCGTGTTAGAATGATCTTTTTATCATAATACTAAACAAAATAAAAAAAAAATCTAATAAGTAGTTTTAGCGTGAAGAAGTAAGCAACATTTTTTGTCTAATTGTGTTTTATTGTTGTTCCTCGGGAAGTTGGGCCACTGGTAAACTCATTCATTAAATGAAACGCCATTTCACGCTAAATTTCTGTGAGGCCGTTGTATCACTCCGGTCGAGCCTGCCAATTCGTGCCGAAACATAGCTATCCCACGGCAATGAGCATCCGTATTATGTACTTGAGATCGAAAAATCCTTGGAGGCGAGGGTTTCATATTTTTAACTGAAAAAGTGACTTTCATATAAACTTTTAATCCATTTTACCCCCTTAAGGATATAATTTCAAAAGACGCTCAAGTACATATTCATTTATTTTGAATTTAATAAAGGATGAACCTCCATAGAAACTTTTAATCCCTATTTAACCCCCCTGGGGGTAGAATTTTAAAAAATGCTTATAATACTTGTATTCATTTAAAATTTAATAAAAAATTTTGAATCAGCATCTCAGAAATAAAGTTTCAGGTCTCTAACTTAAGAATGAAAGATGATGAATCAAGTCAGTCAAACAGTTAGGACTTGTTATTTTGTATATATACAGATTAAGTATGAAAGTATGCATAGTATAGAAATACGAACTTTACACCCCATCCACCTAACTTATGACCGTATCCAACCATCCATTATAACAGGATTACGTCAGTAATTACTTTACCTGGCGGTTGGTCCAGCAAATCAACACAAGTGTACAATTAGAAGCGCACGGACACGTATTGTGTTTCCGCCTCGTTACTTCACACAGTTTACCGCCTCACGACGATTTAATGACAGTTCTATTAAAGTTTCACAAACTTAGATTTTTGTACGCGACATTTCGGAGAAGAATCTTTTAATCGTCTGTAGAGTTTTCGTAAGGATAAAAAATGATAATGAAAAAAATACTATTTCATTTTATAACACGGTTTTTTAAGGGTCATATATTGTTGAGTATGATAAATAGAGAAAAGTGTTTCAAACAAAATGAGGCTGTTTATTTATCTATACTACATAATATTTATAGTCCAATTTCGACCATAGGGCAATCTCTACGCCCTATGGTCGAAATTGGACTATAAATATTTAAATCCATTGTGTGAATCGTGTGATAAAAAATAATCTATTCTCAATTCAATCACAGATTTGAACTTGGCATAAATTTCTCGTTAAGCCATTAAATTTATTGAAAAAAATGACAGATTTTCACCATAAACAAAAGAGTATTTCGTGTATGATTATCGTGTCATGTCAACATGTTGTAGTAACGTTTTATTTATTAAAAATATGTATTCTATATATTTTTAAACAATATTGGTATTCCACGCTCCATTCTCCATATCAACTATAACTGGAAATAATTGCATGCTTTTACATCTGCGCGACTTTCGTAAAAAGGGGTTAAAAGTTATTTGCTTGCGTATTAATATACAGAATATGCTACTCAATAACATAGACCAATTATTTTATTTATAGGTATAATTTCTCTGTCAATAATAAGGCGTAGTAGCCTTATTCTATGCATATGCGGAAAGTGCGAAAGCGCGTGCAATAATGTAATTTTAGTACAGCTCATAGACTACATTCACTACGCTATAACCCTTATCATTTCAACAGAATCTAGACTTAATGTTTTTTGTCTATTATTAAAATTAAGGTTATAGACTTGCAGAAATCGTCCAAATGCTTTGCTCCCATTAAAAAAATTACGTTCAAACGATAAAATATAATATAAGGATAAATTCATTTTACAGCATTTATTTTACAGCTAAACGGTGGTTTGTCGTCGGTATGCCTGTTTAATGTTTAACCGGCATCAAAACTCCTCAACATCAGCCTAAGGGCCTTTTAATGTGTCCTCCATCTTCCTTTAAAGTTTTGAAAGTAGAACACATTTAAAATTTAAAAGTTTGATATCGTTATTGCTTTTGTTTTCCAACACTTAAGCCGCGTTTAAGTAAACGGGAATAACTTTTATCCTGAAGATAATTTTAAAACTTGGGATGATCACTTTTTGTCATCGCTTGGATATACAATAAGCCCGGTTTGAGTACTTTGAAAAGTTCATTAATAATTGTTAATTGTGTTCTTTGATTGGTTAATGACAAAATGATGAGCATTTAATTTTATTGAAATAACGACATTTTGGTTACGGTTTTATAGTATTTTCCGCGGAATTTTTTTTATTCAAACTTTTTTAACAAACACCCCTTTGATTCTCTTGGGAGCAAAAGCGCGTAATTTCGATATTCACTTTCGTGATTAAAGCGTACTTTCGTTTTTCGTTCGTTAGCAAGCTAACATCACTATATTCTATCTAATCTATAGACAAACGTCTAAACTTTCATATTCTTTCTTTTCAGAAAATTACATTTGTGGTGAAGCTTAATTTAAATCTGTTAAATTGGATGGAGTAAAACTGAAGTAAAAGCAGTTAGTCTAATGAAAAATTACATACCTGGGACCAAAAATGCTGAGGGTAGACAGAAAATCCTTAAGCGAGCTTTAGACTCAGCACGGTTTAATCTATAGACAAACGTCTAAACTTTCATATTCTTTCTTTTCAGAAAATTACATTCGTGGTGAAGTTTAATATAAATCTGTTAAATTGGATGGAGTAAAACTGAAGTAAAAGCAGTTAGTGTAATGAAAAATTACAAACGTGGGAACAAAAATGCTGAGGGTAGACAGAAAATCCTTAAGCGAGCTTTAGACTCAGCGCGGTTTAAAGATGGCCTACGTACAGATTGTTTTCGTCTCGGCGGTTTATAGAGGCGGATAATGGATGTGTAGGAACGACAGATGCGTCTCCTGTGGGGCCACTCAACTAGCGTTTTTATAAGCAGTTTCCCGCGGCTTCGCTCGCATGAAATTTATAAATTGCTAAAAATACGAATATTCTAGTAAAGTTAATGGAAACGCAATGATTTTCTAATTGCTTATACTTTCCTTCTTTTCAACTAAATCTATGCCGAAAATCAAGTCAGATTGTTGCTTCATTTGAGTGTGCGAGAAAGACAAACAAACAAATACAAAAGTATACATTCCAATTTATAATTTTAATTTGGATTTTAATGATCTAACCACAAAAAATATTATAATATTTTAAATAGTTGCTGAGTAAAAATGTCAGCCCACAACGCAGTTGTCTTCAAAACAACTTTTTACGGAAACACCTTTAAATTTCTTTTAGGTAAAATCGTATTTTTTTTAATTTAGGTTATATGCTCACTAAATATTTACTTAGTAACACAACCAATAAACTTGTGTATTTTTACATATATTTACATATTAACTAAATATGAATTTTCAAAGAGATTGTATGTATAATGCGATAGAAATAAAAAGTAATTTCTTAATTTAACTTATTTTAATATTATTATTAGTAATTGGTTATTCTTATTTTTACTCAATATTAGGGTAGTAACTAGGTTTTGAAAAATTTTAGTAATCAATTCTAGATTCTTAAATTGAATTAATTATAATATCGATTTAAATTTCTTTACTGGCCACACTCGCAATGTCTTCTGTGTGGATGATTCAGCGCGAGATATTCCGTTGGTCTTTGTTTGAAACTTTCTTGTTTTACTTGCTGCACTTAAAATGAATGTAGAATTCAAGTGTTCATTATTTTTACAAATATTTGAAGGCGAAAGGTTAGTTGGTAGCGCTTTAGCAAGGCAAACGTTTCAACTTAGCTTTTCTTTGGTATAAAAGTAATTCATTAGGCACTGCGCCGTTTTGCATTCATCGCGTCTTTTGTTTATTTGATTCATTTAAATTTTATAAAATAGAGTTTAAGCGGTGTAAATTAACTAATCCAATCTTGTTTTATCATATCAGATGCTTTTTCGGCTATCATTATAGTCGGAGCGTTAGTGTTACCTCGTACAATGAAAGGCATTATTGATGCATCCACAACTCGTAATTTTTTCACCCCGTACACTTTCAGCCTGGGATCTACTACAGCAGTTTTGTCCCATATCGGTCCCATTTTGCAGGTGCCCACTGGATGGTAAATTGTCGAAGTATATTCCATATAGAGGCAGGCAAAATATTCGTAAGTTCCCCAAATATGTGCTGCACATGAACCGACGGGTACTTTAACAAATTTAGCACCACTTCTTTTGAAAGCTTCTGTTTCTTCTAAGCTCACTACGTATTTAGCTCCTTCAACTAAAACGTCCATGTCCTCTTTGACAGTGAAGAATCGTGAATATATCAGCGGCGGACCAAAGACTGGGTCGGTGTGATTTAATAATATAAATCCTCTACTTTTCGGTCTCAGTAGCAGAGGCCTAGCGGCGACACCGTCATAAAACGATAAAGGTAATACGCTTGCTGCTCTATAGGCGGTCGGATCCGCATAAAATTCTTCAACGTTTCTACTATCAAAGTGAAATTGAACATCTGGAGCTTGTTCTTCGGCAAATTTAGTTTTAATGAAGGCGACTGAATTAAGCGTAGATGTTGTTGATAAAGGCCCATTTTTCTTTGGTTCTTGTTGGCGATATTCTGTTACTTCTTTTAAAACTTCTTCAGAATTTACACGTGTAGAAGTCAAATTGGAAAGCGATAGTATAAGAGCATCGGTTGTGACGTGGTCTTGTAAGTTGTATCCAACCTTCAGATTAGAGATGACTGGTATACCCAACTGTTCTAAATGTTCTTTGGGGCCGATACCTGATAGCATAAGTAGTTTTGGAGAATTCAGTGCTCCACTACTTACGATGACCTCCTTTCTGGCATACACGTCAAATATTTCCCCATGTTTATGATATTTGACACCAATGACGGTCTTTTTATGCGGATCTATAATAAGTTTAGTGGCTAATGCTTCGGTAACTATGTGGATATTTGGACGCTTGTAACGTATGGGTCTTATAAAAGCCTCATTTGTCGACATCCTACGTCCATCGATCGATGTAGATTGAGCGATATCTGTCCCGAAATTGCTCTCACGATTCAAGTCGACTATAGGCAAGCCAGTTTCTTTGAATCCTTCCACCAACATAATAGTATTCACATCGGTATACGGAAATCTTTCGACATTTAGCGGTCCCCTGACGGAATGATAGAATTTATCATGGGATTCGATATCTCTATTGTTTTCGGATTTCTTGAAATACGGCAGGACCTGAAAGATATAAAGCGTTCTGTTGGAATATCAATGTTAATGGAGAGTGCAGTGGATCGTTATTGTAGGGACTCGGTGTGGATGTTTTGGTGTTATTTATTCATTACCTCTCGATAGCTCCAGCCCACATTTCCTAATTCGGCCCAGTGGTCGTAGTCACGTCGGTGTCCCCTCATGTACACCATGTAATTCACTGCACTCGACCCGCCCATGGTTTTACCCCTGCAATAAAAAGTACCAATGAAAACTAAATTCGCCTTAGGGCTGGTTTAGAATGCAAAAACAAAGGAACACGTTTAGCAATTTCCGTGTATGTTTTCAAATTGCTATTTGAATGACAAAATGTTTTTGTGAGCAAAAAAATCTTTGCGCACTGAATATTATTTTGCACGATCTTGGGTTATAATTTTCGTGTTTTACCCGACTGCGCCAGTAGGAGGGTTCTTATTTTATATAGTTTTAAATACCAATTCTAGAAGTTTTAAATACCAATTCTAGAAGTATACACGACTTGATGTTTAAATGGCAATGGTTCCTGCGGTCAGATTTTTTGGACATTTATTTAAATAGTGCGCCACAACTATTTTTAACCTATTTCTGACCTTGGAAAGAAATATTATTCTTTAGTCTTCCACAAATGTCTAAACTTCTATACTAGTAATATAAAACTGAAGGGTTTGTTTTTTGGCTAACGCGCTACTCTCAGGATCTACTGGCCGGAATTGAAAAATTCTTTCTTTGATGGTTAGTAGGCTGATCCATTTCCACTTTTTTTTTCTTGGTGCACAAGTAAAATATTAATCTACATACAGAAAAAAAAATCTTACCAAAGGTGAACTCTTAATTCCAATTTGAAGTATTTGCAGTTTCAAAAAAATTTTTTTAGGAAATGAATCACCCTATTGGTTAGTCCATATTTTGAGGAATTCATTGAGCTATTGGTTATAGCATTATGCTACGATAAATAGGAGTAGTAATAAAAAAAAATGTACAAATGGGATAATTTACATATTAAAAAGTTTTACGCGGACATAGCATAATATATTGTTTACCTTATCCAAGCACAGATTCCTCCTCTCTGTGACCGGCAAGACAGCTCTTCAGGTTGAGTATTATAAAGCCAGTCGATACTGGACCTTCCGAGAAGTGGAGCCAGTGAAGGCACGCTGGTGACTTCGGGTTCCTCTGGACCCGCTTCTAGCAAAAGTATCTGGAATTTGAAAGATCGCTTTGTATATAACTTTGTCAAAATGTTAATTGATTTCTGAGCTTCGTGCTGTAAGTTAATTAACATTTCATTAAATTTTGTCTATCACATTTTCCTTACAGGAGTATCACATGTACTAAATTATCTAACACCCTACCTTATACCAAACACTTCGTACGTGAGTCCCGCTCGCACTTGGCCAATTTACTAGATATTATTGCGCATATCACTTTGTGATAATGTAGCAATGTATTGGCGAGAGAATTTTTGAAATCGGATCAGAACTTGATGCGTGAGTGCAGGCAAAAAAAAATACAAATCTTTCCTGTTTATTATCTACTAGTTGATGCCCGGAGCTTCGTTGCTGAAAAATTTGTATGTCACGGGAACATTATCCTGGGATAAAAGTATCCTTTGTGTTGCCTAGACTTGATAGCTATTATATAAAAATAAAATATATCGAATCCGTTCTGTAGTTCCAGAGATTAGCACGTACAAAGAGACAAACAGATAAACAGAAAGACAACTTCTTTTTGTTGCTTTGTAGTCTACTGTTTCTTAGCCACATTTATTAGTTTGTAAAAACATTAATTGTACAGAAACGCCAATTTTACTGTTTTTATTAATTTTTATTAAGTTTTTTTTAATTAAACTTATCCCGCATCATACAAGAATTTACTTTGATTCGTTGAATTCCTAAATAGCAAGTGTACAATGTAAGAAGTAAAGGCAACGTTCGTAATAATTATAATAAAAGTCGGCAAAATGCCACGGGCCCCTAGCCGGAAGGGGCCTCCGATGAGCCCCCTAGACAAGTGGCAAGCGATTATTTTTTATAATAATCGCTTGATGTGTTTTTGTATTAGATTGACATAGTGGAACGAAAACGAATTTGCCGTGGGCCTCGAACGGTATAGTTACGCCACTGATTGTAGTTCCGTACTTCGACAAGAAGTTAAACTACATGTTATACAATATGCGAGATAGGAAGTCAACAGGTCGTAAGACTAATCATAAACAGAACTCTATATATATTATGTATCATTGTGACAATTAACTGTGTATTTCTTTTTAATCTATACATCTATACATATAATAAAATAGAAAAATTGGCTTGTCTGTACAATTAATGTTTTTACAAAGTAATCAATGTTAGGCTGAGGAACAGTAATACAACACAAATCGACAAAAAAAAATTGTCTGTTTATCTGTTTGTACGCGCCAATCTCCGGAACTAGTGAACGGATTCGAATCAATATGTTTTTAATTTAAT
>JAOTAV010056061.1:0-15462 GCA_026546445.1 Cyclargus thomasi
GATTACAGTCATAAGGGCTTCTATCTATGTGCCCATCAGAACTTTTATTAAAATATAGTTTTTATTCCAATTAAATTCTCCCGTGGAATAAATAAATTGTGAGTATAGCAAATATTGTGAACGTAAACGGCCAAAGTCGCGGATAGTAGCTAGTAGGAATAATTTTGCTTAAACGATAATAATTGCTAATAGCCGTTAGAAACGATCGTCTGTTTGCCGACTCGAGAGGCTCGAGTACCCGAGATCGCGCTGCGAGTGTCGAGGGGCCGTTAATTGTGCGCCATTTTGTTAATTGTTCGTTAAAATTAGCCTTAAATATGAAGTGGTAATTAACTGTTATTGCAGTTAAGTTTCGTACAGTAAAAATTATTGCATATTAGCCTAGGCGCTTTGTTAATCTACGCTATTTAGGGGCTGTTCGAACAATGTATGATAAGCCTCGGATAGGCTATACAGGAATACTTTATATATCAGATAAGTTGTAGTTAGCCTATGCATTTATCAGGGAGTGGTGCAAAAGGCTCTTAGTCGTATCGAATGTTGCAACAATGTGCAATGATAACGCTGGGCGTATCATAAATCGACTAAATACTACAAGTTGGTCTATGAATTAATTTCTGGGCTGATCATACTCAGAAGCTAGTTACAATCAACATAGTTAATCCTAATGCGCTAACTATAAAAATGAATGTATATATATATAAATATTAAGTTCGTCATTTGTTCAGTTAATGACATCAAATGTTATTTCTGAGCTACTGATTCAAATTAATAGATAAGTATTTAAGCATTTTTCAAAATTCTGCCCCGAAGGGGGTAAAAAGGGGTTAAATTTTCTATGAATTTTTCTACGAGAGTTCGGCATTTCTTAAGTTAGAGACATAAATTTTGTTTCGAAGCTGCTAATTCAAAATAAATGAAAACTTGTTTAAATGAATATTTCTTAATGCGAGTGAAGCTGCAGGAAAACGCTAGATAAATATTTATTTATTTATTTATTTATTTATATATTTCCTTTTACTTATTTCTACCATTACAGGATTTTCCCAATGCGATAGAAACTTAACTGCTAAAAATTATGATCTAAACACAATTTAAAATATTATATCTATGCTTTATACACAATAACTTAATTTATACATGGTAATCCTTGTGAGTTCACTCATAGCACAGCATATAATACTTTATGTTGTGTATGGAGTATTATACTCATTGCTCACTGCATATAGTTCGCTGGGATTTTAATTTTTTTAGTCCTTTATAAAGACAAGCACCAGCTGAATATTTAGGAATTTTCAAATTATTTCAATATTTTTAGAATTAAGTTACATATAACTTTTACTTTGTGTGAAATAAGTCTGTAGGTACTTTCACTTTGTGTGCTCAGTGAACTCTACATAAGAGACTAAAATACACCAAATATTATTCCTATTAAGTTTTGTGACATCCTGTATAGACAAAGAAGGGAGGTTGTATAGTGGTCCCAGCGGGCAATCAAATCACCAAGTGTGTTTTGATCAGCCAAGCAGACGGCGGGCTGTGGGCCGGAGATAATACCTTCAGATGAAAGCCTGGATTCCTTACCGAATATACTAGCTTGCGCCTGCGGCTTCGATTAATATTCTTGTAAGCCCTTTTAGAAACGTGACGCTCTTCCAAGACGAAACTGAAATACTTTCAACAAAGTCATTGCCAAAAATCAAATCAATTTGTTGGTTCGTTTAGGCGTGAAGGAGGGACAAACGAATAAAAAAAAACAAACAGACACTTTCCTATTTATAATATTAGTATCACATTTACGGTATATATGTGAATACATTTGCGACGATGTCTAATTTCAAACGTAGCGCAAATCACCAAGTTCTAGACATAATTTTGATTCCGGAGTGGCCAGTGACGTAAGCAGAGGCAACAGTTTTCCAACTGATTGCTAACAACGAGCGAGCAGCATTAGCCCTCATTATGCAAATACAGACTCAAAGCCCGCGGCACTGGGTCGATACTCGTGTGCCCGGCTCCAGTGACTATCATTTGGAAAATTATAGGACGTATACTTTGCGGAAATCAGCTGGTCGAGAGTGAGATTTTTATTTCTTGCCTGCGAGCAAACAATAGATTAAAATTTGACGGCTCGTTGTTGCTTTTGTAAATGCGCTCAAAAGCGAATTACTATCGATTCTTTTCTAGCGTGAAAAGCAACTGCCGTCGCCTATTGACACTTGTAAAATCAGAGGTGTTACAAGTGCGTCGTTTTTTTAGCGAAGAAATATTGTATTAGGTTCTATTTTACTATCATCTATACAAATCGAACATACTTATTATCTTTTACCACCACAATTCGTAAACACGTCTTTTTTGTCAACAATACAATCAAATTAATCGAGTAAGGTATCTTGTCCATCGTGCGCCGTCCGTGTGGTCACCCCGCACGATTTATTGGTTTAGCGCCAAGTGTTGCGGACTTTCCCCCTTCCCCCACCCCCAACCCCCCTGCCCGCCGTAGGGCGCCTGGCAACACGGTGCTAAGTGGATAAGCGGCAAGCAAACGGGTGTTAAAAAACACCGTAAAGGCTCCATTGCACTAAGCCGGCGTGCAGGACAGGATTAAGGGACGAAGGTAACGAGATATTTTACGACGTGTCCAGCTTGCCCGCCCCGGGACTAAATTTACACTATTATAAAAACACGAGATAGAATTATTTGTTTGTTTAGTTATTCTCATGTTTTTGAAGATCATAAGTCGCCTATGCTTCTCTCAATTCTTTCAATATATATGCCAAAGTTCAAGTCAATTATCGTCTTCGTTAGTGCGCGGTGTGAATAAAAGACAGACATTGTTTGTTTGTTTGTTCCTCACTTTCACATAATATTTATATCCTGGATTTCTTCAAGCCTTATTTATAGGATGTATAAATACTTTATATTACTGTATAAGCCTGTTTTTTAGCTGCTAAATACATTTTATATACCTGTTCCACATTCGCTAATTGAGGTTTTAGCGCTTAGGCCCGTGACCCATTTAGCGTTAAAGCTTATAATATGACCTAAAAACGTATTCAATTTGCCGTCAAACGACCTATAGCCTAGATTCTGTTGCCAGCTGGCCGAGCACTATCCGAGCACTGGAAAATTAATATATTTTTTTAATAATATTTGGGGGGCAAGCGAGCAGACGGGTTATCTGATGAAAAGCAACTGCCGTCGCCCATGGCGATGTCTGAAGAGTCGCAAGTGCGTTGCTGGTCTTTATTAGGGTTGGGTAGGCACTGAACCGTAGCATCACTCCGGCCGAGCTGGCCCATTCATGGCAAAGCATGGCTTTCCCACGCCAAAAATAAAATGTTAGATAAGCGTTTACAGTATGGTGCTTTAAGCTAAGTTAAAAATTTTTTTTTTTTGGAATTGATTGATTTTAACTTAATATTTTAGTGAAATACACGCTAATGGGAAAGTTTGTTTGGCTGTCAATCTGTCCATCGTTCACGCCCTAAAGAAGCATCCAATTGACTTGATTTTTGGCATAGATTTAGTTAAAAAGGTAACATAAGCTGCTTTTTGTCTTAGAAAGACAACATGTTCTAAAAACCTTTGAATATTTATGACATTTTCAAATTTCACGCGGACGGAGCCGAGTGTGAAGTTAGTCAAGAAGGATCTTTTAATTATTAAATTCCTATCATTCATAATTTACAGCATAAGAAACTCCGCCATTTTTATTACCATCAAATTTGACGTCACCACACATCATGTACGAAAGTATTCTGGTAAAATTTTATGCAAAAATTCTGTATATTTTATAACATTGCGAAGGGCATTCCTCCGACTTATTATGTTTAAGTTCATTTTCAATACATAATTAATTTATTACAAACTTTGGAAGAGAGTCTGCCTGTTATTTATATTATTTATCCAAATTGATTATTTTGTCCAATGTATTCTGGACAAAAATACGGTTCTCGCGCGATAAAAAAGTCGACAATGAAAAATACGGAAATGTACCTAAATTGTAAAATAACGCTTGTCGCTTCTCACAGTCTGTGCACCGACTTCGAAATAAATACCTACATAAACACTTTGAGAACAAAAAAAATAAATTGGGGCAGTTTTAATGGCGAAAAGTGTACGGTTCCCGTGCAATAAATGAGGTACTGCGCCTTCGGATTGCGAAACATTCTGGTATACCTAATAGTAATGAAAAATTCAGGTAAAGGCTTTTACATTAAAATATTTCTTCAATACGAAAGTAGGCCGCGTAAATGTAAGAGATGTATTAAAATTTGATGTACCTGTAACTACCTACTACATGTATGTCTCTCAGAGACGCCGCTGACTGGTGCGACCCAATTTTCCTTTTCCTTTTATTAACTTGTAATATTAGTGGAGACAAGAATTGCTAATTACATACTGAGTGCTAACTCGTTACGAACGCCCAAACTCTCTAAATGGAATAACGCCAAGTTTCTTAATCGCTGGTTGCGATGAAGGTCCGCACAGCACGCATTGTGGCAAAAATGGAACACTTTTTTTTAAATAAATTAAAAACTCATTTTGTTCGTCGTATTTCAACACGCACCAAGCGTATATGCAATGTCTTTGTCATAAATTCCAAATTAAAATTCCACCAAATTAGTAGATTTACTAAAATAACACCATCAAAATTAATGCTTTCAATATTTTAATATGGTGGAAACCACGGAATTTCGCGCGTAAAATTTATGAAAATTTCAATGTTCCAATAATAAATGGAACGGGCTTCCTGCCGGAATGTTTATTTGAGCCTGAAATATTTCCGTTGCGTGACAGCGGTTATATTTTTTATTATCTGTCAAAGTCATTAATAAAAGTGACATTCAAATTAGGAACAGACGAGAAACAGACCTACGAGGCTGTTTTGGGCGAATTTGGCGCAAAGCCAAAAACACTACTTCAATACATGTTGCGATCTCGCGCGGATTCCGTCTCGATTTCGGGATCTCCTGTTGAAATTGACAACAGCGTCCGTGCGGATTCATAAATCAGATCGCGTATTTACGCTGCCATATTGTAAAATGTCACTTGATAGACAAGAAACGATCGCATTCACATACCAATTTGCCTCATTTTGCCTTTTCGTGATAATAGTATTATTTCATCTATGTCCTAAGGGCCCGAAATAAAATTAATTCGATGGACATAATTTTCTGTTTCAGATTTCCAGCTAAATAACTCAACTTGTATCAGTAAAGTGATTTATAAAAATAATAAATGTTCTCTTGTTCATTAGCGCAGGAAATAATTTCCTTCTCATTGTAAGCTTAGCCGCTGGGAAAGTCAAAGAAAATTCAATCTCTTAAGTCGAAAGCAAGTTGCAACCAAGAAAAGATGGGAGGAAATTATTCTTCGTGCTCTTTTAACTTGTAGCAGCACTTAGCTCTGGAAAGTATTAGCCAGGTTTATAAAGTGGTTTTTCTAACAGGAATTTCCCTATCAAGATAAAGTTATTGATTTTGTCTGTCGCTGCCTCCGAGATATTTTAGTCGTTTTATCAGAAGAAGCAATTTTGTGATAAAATAGACGTTGAAGCTGTTTTCCTAGGTTACTAAGGTTTTTCTTAAAAGCGTATGTTTCATTTTATCATTATTATCATTAAGCACTGTTGCAAGTATATACTGACGTCACTATCTTTAAGGTATGTATATAGATAACTATATAGATAATGAAACAGTAAAATTCGAGTGTCTGTACATTAAATATTTCTATAAAATAATACACAACACTTTTTGACAAAAAAAAGTTATATGTTTGTCTGTTTATCTGTTTGTACGCGCTAATTTCAGGAACTACTGGATGGATTTGAATATTTTTTTTTTGTTTAATAGCTATTGGGTCTGGGAAGCATATAAAATATATATCACGCGGGAACCGTACAATTCCCCGGGATAAAAGTACCCTTATGTATAAAAATATCCTTATGGATAATTTATCTCGCGGAAATGTACGGTTCCCGCTTGATATATATTTTTTAGCGCAACTCTTAAATACAGGACTCTACTACTGACATGATGTCTGTCCTTTTGTCCGTCTTCCTGTGTCTGTCAGGCTCCCGTCCGAAAAACTTTTTTTGCTCTGCCCAATTTTTATTTGAATCGTAAAAGGTCGCTGGTGGAGCTAACGGCGGCCCTGTGAGTACAACACACAAGTAGTAACTTCTAAGATGAAAAAGTTTTCCTTGAAAAAAATTTCAAGCACTAAAGACCTAAGGCTGTATCGAACATGAAAAATTGTGTGCGTAATCATCCATCTTGTTGCCGGCCGACACGACGGGTGATGGATCATCCGGGGCCCGGGGGGAGGGAGAGACCCGGAGTGGGGTAGGGGGGGGAGATGTTATGAGATGGTTAAGTAATTACTTTCTTACTTCGCTACTTTGTGTGTTTCTTTTTGGACGTTATGAGTTTGTTGGAAACAGATTTAGGGCCTGTTGCGACACTCCCTGATAAATCTCGGATCGGCCATCCACAACTTATCTGGCGAATAAAGTATAATAGACGACGGTTAGCTTTGTCATATATCAGGAATTTTAGCAACCAAAGCCAGTTATATTATGTTTTTATAACAATTTGCTGTTTTGACATCTACCCGACAATAAACAATTTGTTTCTCTTCTATGTTATAAAATTACCTTTCCTTGGCAATCGGGAAAAATTATATACAAACCTTAATCTTTTGTATATATTTTATAGAATATGTACAGAGAGGAAGAGAGACTCTCTTATCCTTTGAGATACACAAAGAGAGCGGGAACTTAATCTTATTACTTCCAAATGAATAATAAAAAGAAAATATGAATTCGAAGCTAAATACATTTCACATTGTAACAACACAAAGAACAGTTGAGAGCTTTGTTCAATGGAAAGAAACGCTGTGAGGCGTCACAGATCTATTACACGTCGAATAATCCTACGTATAAACGCTTTACAAGAAATATAACGCTCTTGCTTACAAGAAATATAACGCTGTCGTCCTCAAACTTAAATGCCATTAACACCTGGTCGATTTTGACATTTTGATGCCATCATAACCAGAAAAAAAGCTCTATCGACGTGTACTAGCAAAATTTTAGTAACTATTATAGTCATTGAGTTATTGAAATTAATATTGCCGTTATGAAGTACCAAGCCCATAGAAAAATTGCAGCGTTTTTTGCTCACAATAAAAAAAAGTACTTTTTGTACATCGCGGCATTTTAGCTTGAGGGCGGCAGAACGACATTTGTCACAAAGGCGACGCCGCGTTCGTTCTTTTGTCACAATAGCGTCCGTAGCCTAGTGAGTAAGACGTTTAATTCGCACTCCAGAGGGTGCAGGTTCGAACCCCGGTGGAGGCGTATACCAATGAGACATTTTCCGATCTCAAGTACGCAATACGTATGTTCATTGCCGTGGGAGGGCCATGCTCCGGCATGATTGGGCCGGCTCGACCGGAGTGATCACAGAAAAGTGGTGTGAAACGCTTGCCCCTTAAATATCATAAAAAATATCTTTTTAAAATTTGATAGTATAGGCTTTAATGACGAGTTCCATAACAGACTAGACTGTATCCTTAACATGTTTCTTCAACGATAAAAACTCCTACAATTGCTGACTCGACGTATGCTTGTTTTGTGTGAAAATTAATATAAATAGCTTTGTCTTTCTCTAGAATAAAGCCTACGGACATGGGTTGGCAAAGTAAGCTCCGCTCGATCAGAGCAGCTTTCAGTCGTATTCAACCTGGCACATCACAGGCAAAATGTAGCAGATATTATGAATATTTTAAAGTACAATTACTTTTTCAAATCTTAACTTCTTAACTTGTTAAAGCCGTGTCACAAAAATTCGGATACTTTAAAACTCTTAGCCTTTCCCGAGTTAATTACGTTTCGGTAAATAAAATGAATTACCCCCCACGAGAGGAGGGATAATTAAAATCAAAGTAACAAGCACCGAGGGTGCTCCGGCGGAAAACGTCGGAAAAATGTTACCCTCAAATGTCACACACAAAAGGCTTTTGTGCAGAAAGTCAGGAACGCAAATACGTATTGGGTCGATGATATAAAAGTTATAAAGTAATATTCTATAGAAGTTGTGCGGATTCCTGATATATGGACGTTGCGGGTCGCTGTAGACGAAGTATTTGATGTATACGAGAACTGGTGACTTAAATTTATTGAGGTCCTTTCATGCTTTCTGCCTTTGAGGTCCTGATTACTGTTATAAGACGTTTTGTAGACTCAGTTTGACTTTTGAATTACGTCGAAGATTAAGACCATGAGTCCTATAAGTCAATAATAATCTTAGTCCAGTGTTAGAAACCAGGAAAGAGACAGAGATAATTCTTTTGTTACAACGGACTTATTTATGTTAAAAGTTTCAAGGAGTCAAAAAACTGATTTTGGTGAATTACACCAGAGACATAGGAATCATTTCGTCAACTTTAAAGCCCAAAAAAAAAATACCTTAAAAATACTGTTTTCACCGATGATATCCTAAGGCTTTATTCAAATTCAAATTACAAATATTTAAATTTGGACAAAGCCGCAGAATCATAATTGTAATTCTGATTTCGACCCAAAATATTTTAAGGATTCTGTGAAATTACTTAATAATAAAATTGATACTACTCGGAACGCGAGACGCATGTTTACGGTTAATACTTTTCCAATCTGTTAAACTGGAATAAAAAATTTAACTAGCTTTTGCCTGTTACTTCACTCGCGTTAAGCATTTTATTACAAACTTTAATTCTCTATTTTGTCTGTTTGGAAGTAGAGTTTACCAAATTCCCTGTCAGTAAATGACTACGTCCAATCCGTTCAGTGGTTAAAGCTGTGGGTTGACAGATTTCTACGACAGTCAATCACATCTAAAGTTTTATATAATACTATCTTTTTGCCGTGACTTCGATGGCGTCGATTTTCTGTTTTACTGCTTTTCTTTTGAAAATTTTCCTGAATTTTCTTTGCCAAAAACATCACGGAGGGAACCATTCCAACGAATGTCAAACCGTTAAAATCGGTTCGTGTTCCTTCTAAAGCTATAGCGCCAAGAAAACCCGACTTATTTCTTTGTTATAGCTGGATATATTGATAAGGAATCCAGGCTTTCATCTGAAGGTATTATCTCCGGCCCACAGCCCGCCGTCTGCTCGGCTGATCGAAACACCCTTAGTGATTTGATTGCCCACTAGGACCACTACCAGGGGCGTAACTTCAAACCCGGCAAAATGCCACGGGCCCCCAGCCGGAAGGAAGGCCCAGGGGATTTTGACCCTTCCGGCTGGGGGCAAGTGACAAGCGAATATTTTTTACAATAATAGCTTGACGTGTTTTTGTATTGGATTGACATAGTGGAACAAAAACTAATTTGTCGCGGGCCTCGAACGGTATAGTTACGCCACTGACCAGTACATAACCTCTGCGAATTCATCTTTGTGTATAAACGCTTCTTCTAGAGTTTACTATGTAAGTACATAAGAAAAAATGTTCTATGTTTTGTACGGAAAAGTGCCCCCGTTTTTTTAATTTTTAATTATTAGAAACAAGTGAATCTTCATTAGGTATAATATTGTGTGCAAGCATCTAATGTCGATAGTTTGAGTAAAATATATACATAAAGGACTCCAAATAACCTTTTTCAGTAAAGAAAATGCCTCCGCGTATCAACTCACTTATAAAATTACAGCGTACAAAAAACAAATTCAATTTATCGCGAAAAACAATTGCTGAGTGATAAAGATACTTCGTGTTAGTTATTACTCTCGTATAATACAATTGCTCCAAATTGAATAAAACATCGCGAATTGTCTATTATCGTTCCCGCCTGATTTTGACAGATAAATGCCGCCATTTTGTAACGCGACAATGGGGAGGTAAGATGGCGGATCGCTTTGTGTTCGTCAAATACACAAAGGCTTTAAAAAGTTGCCTTTTTTGAGTCATTAAATGGATTTCGCTTCAAATGACCGATTCTTTGATGAGATTTTGTTACACAAAAGTGTTTTTGTAACTTGTTACGTTGAAATGTATATTTTTTGATTTCGTTATTTTTCTTCGATATAATTTTTTTTACTTTCAATTTTAAGTATGGTTTTAATGTTAATATCTGAGGTTTGTTAAATAGATAGTCTAAAACGAAGAAATCAATAATTTTGTTACTTCATTCTTTGCTCTGAAGATTCACTGCAAAACTAAGTACAGTAACGTTGAAACATTTTATACTAGTTGGTGACCGTAACTTTGTTTCACAAAAATTTGTACATCACGCGGGAACCGGACATTTTCCCGGGATAAAAGTATCCTATATGTTGCCCAGACCTAATGGCTACTAAACAAAAGATTTATTCAAATCCGTCCAGTATTTCCTAAGAACTTTTTTTGTCGATATATGTTCTATTACTGTTTCTTAGCGGGGTGTTAAGTAACATTGATTATTATGTAAAAATATTACTTTTTTTTTATTTTTAACACTTTAATTTTACTGTTTTATTATTTGTATAGAAATAGAATGTATAGAAAAGAAGAGCACGAAAATCCCTAGTGCCCGAGTATAGTTGTGAGTTGGAGGAAAATGCGCGCCAAATAATAAATTCAAGACAAAAATTTATCACTAAGCAGAAGTTGTATTGTGTTTGTTGTATAAAAGTATTAACTTTTGTCCCGCGGCAAAGGAAACATTATTTAAATAGTTTTTGTTGTTTCGCAAACGGCTGTAACGAAATTCATAAGAAGTTTGTTTGGTTGTTGCACGAGTTTTCTGTAGCAGAAAAGTCTTAGTAAGTTGTTAATCAATATTGGTGTACGTAAGAAAATCTATTTCTAAAAGCCTGTCCACGAAATAATAAAATCTATTTCTAAAAGCCTGTTTCTCCACTATGTGTCGGATAGGCTACAAACTTTTTTGACAGATCAGTTTTTAAGATGTTGATATTAATTTGATTAAGCTGAATAAACGTTTTTCAAGACTTATCTTTGTTTTTCAACTTCTTAAAAGTAATAATTTAGTATTATTACTTTTACAACAAAGAACACTCCGCTGTACAATTTTCGAAGCCGAACTTATCTGCTGTTGAAGTTGAGCGCTTCTCAAACTTCTCAATACAACCTGCACTATCTAAGTGCTCTTCAAACTTCATTGTACTTAAATCTTTACAAACCTTTAGCGGGCTATTAATTACTCTTTGCCGTGGGAGAGCCATGGTTCAGCACGAATAGGCCGGCTCGGCCGGAGTGATACCACGGCCTCACAGAAAAGAGACGTGAAACGGCGTTGTGGTGTGTTTCGTTCAGTGAGTGAGTTTACCGGTGGCCCAACTTCCCTAACTACCTCTTCCCATTCCCTATTCCCTCATAAAGGCCGGCAACGCACTTGTTACTCTTCGGATGTCACGAGTGTCTATGGACGACACGGCAGTTGCTTTCCATCAGGTAACCCGTCTGCTCGTTTACCCCTTAAATATCATAAAAACTCTTGTAAAGTTTTTTTCTCCAATAATAGGTTGTATTTTAGTTGGTCCTTGATTAAATTTTATGTTTACTTCACTGAATACTATGATAAAAAATATGAACAGTTTTATTATTCTAATTGTGAAAATATTATCAAAACGAGCAGTTTTTGTGTAACACCGAAATCAACTCACAGAAATACAAATATTTTAACCACATAAGTAACAATCGATTTTTCGGCAAACTTATTTTCAATAGAATATTGTCTAGTAGAAGACCGGAAAATCGACAATAAGCAACTTTTCCCATTACAAACTCGCTCGGAGGCGCCGCGTTTGGCAACTTTGAAAAATTGCAGCCCCGAGCCACGTTTACGTAGATGGAAAACGTAAACGTATTTCACGTTCCGCCCAACGTACGTACATGTATAGGGGCTCACGTAGATCGAAGTTTTCGTTTTGTCATCTCCTGACGGACATCAATTGGATTTCTGATGGCAAAAAATTTTCGAAATAGATGAAGAGAATGGATTTTTTTTGGTTTATAAATCTTACTTTTTGTTCAAAACGCGAATGGTACTTGTAGGTATATATTTTAAAATTAAATGCTTTATTTTTTGTAAGTCACGCGGTTTTTGAGATAAAAACTTACCCTACCCTATTCCTTTTCCTGAAAGCTATTACTTCATCAAAAAAAGTCAGAGAACTACTTTACCGCTTCTGCTGTTACAATTGTCCATAGGCGATGGCAGTCGCTCTCCATTAGGTAACCCGTCTGCTCGCTTGCCCCCTAATTATCATAAAAAACAAAATTATATATGAAACTAAATATTAATATTCTAATACATCTTCATAGGACACTTAACAAATTCAATAGTGATTAAATTTGAAACAGCTGACGATGAAGGCGCTGCCGTCACCGGCAACCTTTACAAAACCTTCATAAATTAAAATCAATTTCCAAACAGCTAAGGTGAAACTATGAATGATACAATGGGACTTTCATAGGCTTTTTTGCTTTAAACATTGATTAGCGCAAACTGGCTTTCTGTAAAATGGGTTTGTTAAAGAGAATTTAAATCCGATGTACTTAATATTGTCAATTACTCCTATTTCGGTAAGTAGCTCAGTGCAGAGGGCACCGAGTTACTGCCAGTTTTCCACTGACAATACTACCGGTTACGCCGTTTGTCCATCACCGTCTTCAACCGAGAAGATTTTTTTTATGATATTTAGGGGGCAAGTGAGCAGACGGGCCACCTGATGGAAAGCAACTGCCGTCGCCCATGGACACTCGTGAAATCCGAAAAGTTGCAAGTGCGTTGCCGACCTTTATGAGGGAATAGGGAATGGGAATAAGGATAGGGGGATTAGGGAAGTTGGGCCACCTGTAAACTCACTCACTGAACGAAACACAGCACAACGCCGTTTCACGTCAGTTTCCTGTGAGGCCGTGGTATCAGTTCGGTCGAGCCGGCCCATTCGTGCCATAGCATGGCTCTCCCACGGCGAATTATTTTTGTCCGACAAAATGCGGATATGTCTGTACGACATAGGCTATTGCTCTAGAGTCCATGTCGTCGTTGATCCCGGTTACGTTCCCAATGGGGTTTCGTACCCAAAGGTACCGTACCCATTGGGTACGGAACCCTAAAATCCCCTTGTTAATTCCTTTCCGGTAAACCCTTTTTTTAAATTCCATTTAATTCTATAGAAATATAATAATTTAGCTACACGTAACCGCTCTTAAAGGCCAACCCATCAGGGAGCACAATCGAATTCTTGAGGAAAAATATAGTAGTCTGATGTAAATAGAAGCTGTTCATCATGTACAACGGGTAATAAATATGGAAATAGGCTTCCGTTTATTGTATATTTACATAATGTAGTAACTGATACGAAAAAACTTCGAGAAACAGGCCACGGATTAAATTTTTATATGGTGTCGTTGACATTCACGGAAGACTGTCGTAATGGTTACAATTATAAGAAGCCTCTTCACGATGGGCCATGATGGTCCACCACACGCCATCGTCATTGCGTAGACTATGTTAATGTTGAGTATGACTCTGGTATGACGTATGATGACAAAGGTCAGGCGTGTAAACGCCAGTCTCAGGCAGATGCCTTTGCATAAACAAGGTTTGTATTTTCTACAAAGTGCCCTAAGGCCCTAATACGAATTCTTATTTTGCGTCTTTCTTGGCCTTGAATGGTACAATATATATATATATATATATATATATGCTTAAGAGGCTTGTGTACCAAACGGTTTCGGCCAACGTCTAGAAAATCATTACTCTAAGTGAGGGTTTAGAGGGTAGAAAACGTTATGGACCCGTCGTACGAAAACCGCTTAAAACACACTTTTTTTTAATACATCTGTCTCTGTCCATGCACCGTGTGACAAAACGGAATTTTTCATAAATAAGTTGATGTTGAAGAGTTTGATAAATTTGATATTTATAATCTAAGGTAGGATATCTTTTTGACCTTATTTCGTATCGATTTTAAAGTGAAGCGAACAACTTTCACTAATCTATTCCGATTTGAAGGAATACCTAAATATGTTTTAATTACATAAAACCTCTTCCAAAAATCCAGTGAAAGTCTAAAATAAAAATGATGTCTCAAGATGTAAAAACAAGGTATTGGAGAGCTCCTCGTGGTCTGGGAACGTCTCGAGGAGGTCGTTAGAGACGACTCACATTACGCAAATTACGACAAAATGTTACAAGTAAAATGTTGTCGCATTCTTAAGGATGTCCTCTACAAGTTACGTACAAAATGTTGCTTTTTATTCAAATACTAGCTTTTGCCTGCGGCTTCGCTCGCGTGGAATTCGTAGATTGGTAATTTTTTTCTAAGAAACTAAAAGTTGCCTATGTCACTCTCCATCATTTCAACTATGTATATGCCAAAAATCAAGTCGATTGGTTGCTTTGTTAGAGCATGAAGGAAGGACAAACAAACACACTTTCCCATTTATAATATTAGTAAGGATGGAGGTAATTATATTTTTTATGGGTTTTCCAAATTTCTTAGTAACATTTTACATTATTATATTATTAATGACTTCATTCTGCTACTTTAATTCAACAAAGAGAGGAAATTCAGTCAGGCGAATCAACATTATCGCCAGTGGCTTAAAAATAAGGCTGGCAAAATGCCACGGACCCTCAATCCGGTGCAAAACTCCGCAAGAGGTTCCGAGCTCAGATTTCTTTTAACCTGTTGGATTAACATAGCAGGATCAAGCTTTACACATTGATTGTATAATTTCTGTAGTGACAATTCTCACTAAAGCACGCTCTACGTAATCGACGATGATTGTTCACCGGCACGAACGTCGATCATGTATAAAATCGTTCGTATTATTTTGCTGACGAGTTTATCTAAGGCGATCATGGACGATGATCGCCAGGCAAAGGCGAGTTCTACAAAGTCGTGCTCGCATGTCATCGCCTGCGTTCGTCGATAGATTATGAACAGGAACCATAATACACACAACCACTTAATGACAGCCCAATGTAGTTTTCTAATCAGTTACATTATTAAATGCAACCAACCAATCATTGTCTAATTAATTGTAAATTGAGAAAAAAAAAGTTATGGGCATAAGCCTATAGACGTCTTCAAATTAAAAAAAAACTACTTTCAGTTATTCTCTTGTTTCCTTCTACACGCAATTTTCTTCGCGTTTGACCTTCTTTAGGCACCATTAGATTCCCTCGTCGCTGAGGTCCAAAAATTCCAATCAAACACATCATTAAGTGTAATTCCGGTAGTTTATATTCATTTGTTTCTGTCCCCGTGACTAAGAGGGGGTGGGGGAGGGGACAGCTATTTCGTTCGTTATGTGCCATCATTAATTACCCAGCCTGTGTAGTTACGAGCAAAGAGAATCTGGGTATTAAGGAAATAAGGAATATGCATGGTTTTTTATTACTTAATTAAATAAATCTTACGTTATTGAAAAACGATGTAGTCCAATCAGTTTTT
>JAOTAV010056072.1:0-15460 GCA_026546445.1 Cyclargus thomasi
GAAAAATTTTAGAGCGACCGTAGCCTAGTGGGTGACCTTTGGCTCGTACTCGAGAGGGTGCAGGTTCGAACCCCGGTTGAGGCGTGTACCAATGAGACATTTTCCGACCTCAAGTACAAAATACGGATGCTCATGTGGAAGAGCCATGTTTGTGCCGAACACAAATGGGCTGGCTCGACCGGAGTGATACCACGTCCTCACAGAAAACTGGTGCGAAACGGAGTTGTGTTGTGTTTTGTTCAGCGAGTGAGTTTTCGGGTGGCCCAACTTCTCTAATCTCCCCTATTCATATTCCCATTTCCTATTCTCACATAAAAAGGCCGGCAACGCACTTGCGACTCTTCGGATGTTATGAGTGTCCATAGGCGAAGGCAGTTGCTTTCCATCAGGTAACCCGTCTGCTCGCTTGCCGCTTAAACAAGAAAAATCCACCCAGAAATAGTGTATACCTATACTACTATGAAGTTAAAATTCCTAGCGCGCAACGATAAATTTTGCCGTGGAAGGGCCAAGCTTCGGCATTAATGGGAGGAATATTACGATTTCATAGATAACTGGCGTCAAACAGCATTATGCTGTGTTTCGTACAGTGAGTTGCCACAGGTCCATCTCATTCCCTTTTTCTATTCCCGAAGCCTATTCTTTTTATTTAAAGGCCGGCTGCGAACTTGCAACTCTTCTGATGTTACGAGGGTCCATGGGTAATGCTTTCCGTCAGGTGATTCGTATGCTAGCTTGCCGCTTAAATTTCATAAAACATCATTGTGGTCTCATTTTAAACAAATTAAGTTTTGATCAAATTCTTTGCTTTGTGCAGAGAACCATCTGAGGGTAGATCAACGGAAAGCGTGGTTCAAAGTCAACAGAATACGTCCACAGTTATGCAACAGATCACAAATCAGGTATGTTTTTGCAAAATTAAAAAAAAACTGTATTATTAAGTTAGCTAATAACCTAACCGTATAACCAATTTCATTAAAATTGATTTAGTAACCTAACCCAATACATAACCCAAACAAACAAACTTTTTCATTGGGAGACATGAGTTTGTGAAGCAAATAACTAACACTTTACAACATTCGAGAAAACGCAATTTTTTTCCAAATAATTTAAGCAAATCTTGTAATTTACCTACTTTATCATCTAGCTGTCTTGTGTTACATATAAAATACTTTAAAAACTACATAACGTCCCTATTATTATCATTTTCTTGATTTCAAATTATTCTCCCATGCTTAACTTTGTAAAGTCCCCATATTGTTAGAAGTGGACCCGACAGATTTCTCGGCTAATTTGTGAATCTTAACCATTCTCAAGTCTTCTGAAACACGTAAAAAAAGTTTAAGTCCGTTTTAATACGAGTTCAGTGACAAACAAAAGCACAGAAGAATTATATATAATATCATGATATTATCCTATTATTAACTGTGATACTATTACATAAATTTGTGAATTTACAGCCGCAAGTCAGAGCACCAACGGCCGGGTCAGCCGTCAGTGCGGGCAGCTTCGGCCACGCGGCCGGCCACCACTCGGGCGCCGCCATTGCCCATCATACAGTCACTGTCAACTACTAGCACACGTGCGACAGGGAGAGTAGCGCGCTAGTCAGATAACACATGATGATGATGCGCTAAACAGTTGGCATAAATTGGTTACGAAAAGTCGGTAAAGAAGTCAAGCCAGCAAGTGGAATAATCAGGCCGTCTTGAGATTCTAACGAATCGGAATGCTGCGCACTACATGAAATGGCGTTGTTAGAACGACAGCTTGCGGTCGAGTATTTGAATGTGGCGTTTGAGAGTAGGGGTCCAAGCCACGCCACTACTAGCACACATTCGGGAAACAAGTGAAGTTAGCGCTGGCTCGATATTGGCTATTTGTTAAACGTTTTTCAAACAGCTTACACGAGGCCAACATTGAGGTAGCACTCAGTGCCCGGCGTCTAGGCCGACAGTGTTGGCTTAATGTTAACTATACATAACGCGCCAGTCGATAGCATTTCATAATCATGATGCGCGAAACGGGAATTGAAGAATTTTAAAATGTAAAGTAGAAGAGTAACTTTTTTCGTTAGAACTACTACTAGCTCATCACAACTTAATTTACTGACACTCACGAGCCAGAAAATTAAAAAAGAAATTCGAGTGTGTTACCAATGTAAACACAATCCAATTTCTTTTTTAATTTTTATGTCCTTGGCACTAAAGAAAGCTGTTCTACGAGGAATGTGTTCTTTAAAATCCAATAGAAAAATTGACTAAGATGCGATACTATTGCCGAAAGCACATCCCTTACAAGTTTAACTCAGCTGGAAAAAACAGCCTAAATTTTGAAATTACAAGTGTATATCGCGCTAGTCAAAGAGCATTTCATAGCCATAATAGTGCGTGAAACAGTAGTGAAGTTGTTTCATATAATTCATTTAATGCATGTTGCATCTTTTGCTACAAAATTAACGTCAAGACTAGGTCAGGGGCCGTACTCCAGTACCGTTTTGAGACTCAAACGAAAGTTAGAATGCTGCATCTCACTCACTCTAACAATCCTGAAATGACGTTATTTGAGTAGGATATCAACATACGGTTAAGTCCAAATATTTGATTGTGCCGTTTGAAAGTGGAGCTCCTGGTCATAATATAGTATGGTTAATGTTAGCATACCATTGGTATGTTTATGTTCATAATTTGCTTATATTATTACTGTTTCGCGCAATTCCACGTAATGCAGCAAATGCCTTAAAATTTAATGATGAATTGTCAAAAATATCAATAAAATCAAGTGTTGTGAAGAAATACATGTGATAGTTTCAATAGATTTTGAAGAACGTTTGAAATGTTGAACAACGCGTTTGTGCACTGCAGTGCAGTAGAAGTACAGGATTGTAATGTAAAACATTGTATGATATGTGTTTTCACAAAGTTAAATGTCTGATTTTGTTTTAAAATGATGATTTTAATAGTTTTTAAATGGAATGCACTGAAGCAAATGTAACATTAAATAAATTTAGATTTTACTCTCTACATAATATAATCCAATTTTGTAGAAAACAACTAGAAAATATTTGTTTTTAATGAGTCGATATAACCTTTATTCGCACCGGCAGGCTATTTCGAATGTAAATGTAGTTTTATTTTTTAATATGGCACCTAAAGTTAAAAGAGAAATATTTATTACCTGGCATTACATTTCTCGGCAAAGGCAAGAGTGTAAAATTGTCGATTTTTTGTCTGCAAAATAATTGCAGCATAACCGTATATTGTTATACATATTTTTTATACTTTATAGCACAGTACAACTAATTTGCGAATGTCGCTCGGATTTTTTAGAAAGATGCGGACGTATAAGAAACGATTGTTCTGAAAGGCAGGTAATAATAATAATAATTAGTTTTGTAACCATAAAATGTTTTCATTATAATGTTTATGATTATAGTAGGAGGGGACCAGATCACAATTACAGCACGACTAGTAAGCTTACTAATGTCTACTAATATAATTATGACTTGTTAAAAAAATAAGCGAAGTTTTGACTATTTGAGAGTCGACTGATAGAAACTGCAGCACGCGTTGCCGAATATTGTCTTGGTGTAAACTAGCGTGTAAACTACGCTACGGTCATAAGACCGTACTGAAAGTCTTACACAAGTAGCTATTTCATACAGAAAATGTATCGGCTTATGTCGAAACATAACCACTAACTACCCGTTAAGAGTCTTTTACTGAAACATATTGGTATAAAGTTTATCAAAATCATCGCTTAAAGTTAAGTAATAATTTAAAAAACTGAGAGCAACCATACTTGTTCATGTAACATATTTTACAGTAGCAGTAGCTACACTTATTTGGACACATTTCTTGTTTTTAATTTTGAATGACGGGACTATGTATTAAATTATGCTAGTTTTTATTCCCCTACAATCTAAGCTCGTTTTTGCCATTCGTGTACAGTACAAGGTGTGATAATTCTAATTTTAAGGGAAAATGTATAGTTACTGGTGGCTGTATACTTAGCTTAGTGGACCGCCAAGAAAGTGGTGTTATAATCACTTTCAACTAACAATCCATGTCATCTAACCAAGATATTTGATAATGGCGCGGAAAAATATATAAAATACTTATGAATAAAGGTATACTCAACACTTACAATATTAAATTTTCAGATGAGACGGCAACATGTGTGTAGTGTAAAATCTTTATTCATAAGAGGCCTTGGTATTGTCCACTTTTATTATATTTTTTTAATGCCTCTATATTAGATTGAAATATTACCTACAAATTTTTAAGGAATTCACTTGCACTCCTAATGAAATATCAATAGCTGCATAATTTACTAAAATAACGAAATGAGTGAGCTGAGGAACACGAGTCTTAAATACACAACGACAATCCTAAGGTTCAGTTCACACCATACATGAAGGCCTGTTTTGAAAAAGTTTGAGAATTATTGGACTTTATGTACCATGGGGGAAATTAAAAGAGAGCCAGTTGCCGGACCAACGTCATTTGGTCGGAATATATTTTATCGTGATTTGTCGGCTGGGTTTGACAAAACGCGACCAATTTACTTAGATCCACAATCTGGCCCTGTTTCAGTTTCCCTTGTTGTACCACACACAATCAATTTTTGCAAGAATTATCTTAACTTTGAAAAAAAATTTCAAAGAACGCTTTTAAAAACTTTCTTTAAAGACGCATTTAAATAAAGTTTAAAACGCCATCTCTAAGTGACGCACCGCGTCGAGTGTAGGTGTGAACTGATATTCGATTTGTGCGACATTTGTTATGTCTAATTTAAGTCTTCTTAGTTTTAAATTCATTGTGCTTTGTATTTAGTAGGTAATAGTAATAAAACGCCATAGTCACTTGAATCACACCATCTGCCATTTACGAATTCTTTGTTGATTGGCATGGGTTTTGAAGCTTGTAAACTTAATTATAGCTTACACGATAATTGTATATAAAAGTAACTTTATATTTAGTACTATGTAGTTATTACTTAAGACTAATAAAATATATCATATAATGTTAACTGTCTGAATAGCGATGATATTATGTGTTATAGGTTGTAAATGGGTTTCGCGATTCAAAATCGTGCGGTACAGTAGGGACTTTCTTCGTAAATCGTTGCGAAGACATCAGAGATGTAATGCACACAATGGTGGCACTTAATTTATATTTTACAGATTTGAAACTTTTAGAATCACATAGAATATCAAGCTAAATATATAAATTATGTTCTGTAATTTGATATGATGAGATTAAACCATAAAATATATAAAGTTTGTTTTATTTATCCAAAGGGATTTAAGGCTTAACTCACATTGGTGCAGAGTTGAGACGTCGCGACTTTATACAGGAAATTCAATTCCAATGTTCTAATATAAAGAGGTATAGGTAGTAGGAGACATTTAAAAACGGCTATTTTTTCTGTAATAGAATTGCAATTTCCTGAATAATACCGCGGTAGGGATAAATTCTTGAACATCTATGGCTACTAAATGAGCATGTCTCTTGTTTTTTTTTTTCAAAATATAATTACCTAAAGAGATGAACATTCAAAACCTTAATCTCACTAGATTATACAAAAAAAAACGAACACACCACAAACTCTTCTAAAGACAGCAATTGATATTCCAAACACCTATTTTTGATTTTTGTGAGGCTTTAAAAACAATTTAATGTCAGCGTCATAGTTGAAAGCAGTATTTTTTTATAGGGAAAGATTTCTGAATCTTTCCCAACAAATTTTCACTAAAGTTGTAACAAAGCAAGGGACCATCTGTAACTTGGCAAGCGCATTCAGTTTCCTTTTCTCATGTGGCAAAAAGTACAATGAGAAAAACAGCTTTATATAGTCTAAAAGTCATAGCCAGGGACAAAATTTTATATTAGTATGATACACTAAAAAGCTAATAGATGGCATTATAAAGTTTCCTAATTTTCATACTTTTGTGTCTGCTATCCATAAAACTTCTAAGAGAATAAAAATAAGCTCTACCACTTTCTATTAAGTGTCAAAAATCTGTTAAAAATGATTATAAAAATGTGTGGTATTGTTAAAAACTGTATAAAATTAACAAAAATATATATTTGATTAGTATGTACATTTTATACAATAATAAATCCTGCTCAAGTTAAGCTTCAATGGCAATTTTTTGGGCCTTGGCTTTTTCTGGCCTTGCTGGAATGTCTTCCTTTTCTGCTTCCAGAATTTCATCCATAGGAACTTCGGGTAACTGGTCTTTTACATCAAGCATGTCTTCTAATTCAGCCTCAATAGCCTCATTATCTTCATCAGTCAATTGCCCAGATATAAGTTCATCTATTTCCCTTTGCTTTTCAATTCCTTCCTTAGTCTCATCTAATATCTTTTCAATTTCATCAATGTTCAATATAGCATGCACCTTCTTTAGTGCTTCATTGCCAGTTTTAAGTCCATCCAGTACCTGAAATTTTAAAAAATTTTATAAACTTTTATTATTTACCTTTGATCAAATATTAATAAAATGCATACACCTCCCTTTAAAATTAAAAAAAAAGTGGCACCAAGACTATCTGACAAAGAATAGCTTAAATCAAAATAAAGTCTAATGGAAAATAAAAGTTAACTTAATGAGTTAAAGCTCCCAATCATATAAAAGTTAAAAATGCAGTCTATAATAAGTGTGGTTGCCGGTGCCACTTTTTAGATGGCAACTGTGAATCTTATAATATTTGATTGAAGTTATTTACCAAGAATTTAATAATGTTCTATATAAAATGTGTACCCAGTAATAGATTTTAATTTACAGATGAAATTTTTACTCATTAATTATGAGGCTTTGTTAATGTGTCATAGTAAATTCTGGTAATGTATTTTACTTTTGTATCATTTGATCTACTCCAAGAGATAGAATAGGAACATAAGAAACATATTATAAATATGTACCTGTATTTCTATTTGTGTGAATTCTAAGTCATGGGTGAGCTGTTCTATTTTTTCCAACTGTATGTCTGCATTTAGTAAAAGTTGTTCTTGGTACTTCTTTTTCTTCAGTAACGATTTCGCTTTATCACGCTTGTCTTGGGATAAAAGTTTTTTAGCCAGCTGACGATCCCTTTCCAAATTTATTTCAATTTTCTTCTGATACTGTTTTAGTTTATCTCTCTGTTGTTTGAGCTCCAAAACAGCTTTATCTTGTGGAGTTATGCGACTTACGGGTTTTTTATTATGTTTAGTAAAGAGCCCACCCATGGTTACTAAATTTTCAAATAACAATGAAGATTAATGATTCTCTGGACGTAGTAGTTTATTATTAGTAGTTTATTGTATATTTCTGTACTACTTTTTATTTAATTGTGAGAAGAATAATATATATCGTCACATAAAAATCTCTAAGATAAAACAAATAGTATACATACTTTAGTCTTTGAACAAATAAAACAATGAACGTTGTCACTTGTCGCCCAAAATATGAAAATATATACTTTAGTCTGTGATGTCAATTTTCATCACATGAAAATTGACATCAGTGATGTCAATTTTCATGTCACATCACAGACTAGTTAGGGTCTAGGGATACTACCATTTACCAAGACTTACTTGTCTTTGATAGTTGACATATCACCACAGATCAAATTAGTTACCATATATCACAATTTTTAAATAGGGTAATACAAGGGGAGCTTTCTGTGGGCAAAATACCCTAGAGTTATATAAGATAGAGGACCAAGCGTCCAGTTTAGGTGATTGTGAGTTATGACTAATACTTTAACTATTCACTAAAGTGCTTAGGTAAATAGTGAAACTAAAAATATACGATAGTCAAATCAAAATATTATTTAAGTAATGACGTTTGTATTAAACAAACAGTAAAACCAATCGTATAAAATATTATACATCGTTTTATAATCAAATTTAAACTTCGTTTTGCATGGCCGGTTGATACGTATTAAGATATCCAGTCTCTGCTGATAGTACGATTTTTCTCATCACCACGTACAATAAACCTCCAACTATCAACATTCCTATGCCTGCCATCAAACTTATTGCCCAAGCAGGCACTGCGTTTCCATCTGAAAAGTAATGAAATTAATTAAAATTTTTATTGTTCGATAGATGTGTTTCATCCTAAGTTGCTTAATGCTTACACATTTTATTCGCAAGAGAGTTTCTTTATTAATTTAAGGATATGTAAGTTAAGAAGTTTATCAGAGTGCCGAGTGCGAGTTTTTTTCATATTCGACCGTAAACGCGGTTCCCGTTTACTGAGATTTTATATGGAATTACATACAGCGCCATTTAGATGCTCACGGTCACATACAAATCCCATATAAATCATAGGATGAGGAATGTGGAAAAAAAAACTCGCACTCGTCACTCCGATGAGTAATCTGCGATAGTAACTATATGAATAAACTGATCGTACTACAATACTATATTTCACTTACGATAGTATGTGCGGGTCATAACTCGTCTCCCACGAAGAATTTTTCTCCTTGCTTCAGTCTCTTGTGTAAGGGTACTCAGAATGACTGAAATCGAATCAAATAAAAATATTAAATTGTATATATTCTGTTACAGTTGCCGGTTTATCAGAGAGTCAGGAATCGAGACTGTAGCTGTCGAGAGTCAAGGAATAAGGTTCGAGTCTAAAGTAGATCTTTTAACTTAATTTAATTAACAGTAATAATATTATTATGAATAAAGAATAAAATTTAAGCGTACAATATTAGCTTTTTTTGCTTCAGATAACATGATTCAATAATGATAATTAATTGTCAAGAAACTAAAATAGAACGGTGACTCGGATTATATATAATATAATATATTTTTGCGCCTTAGTAACCTACCCAGTATCACAGCAAAGTAAAATAAGAAAGATTTATTTCTAGCCATGTTCGTGTATTATATTGAACGGATCACTAAAAAATAACTTAATAACTAAAAATACTCTAACTAACAAAAACAAAACACTGTGTTCCGTTGATGATATCAACATAATGAATTTTACGAGATAAAGTTTTATCTGCAAGATAAGATAACAAGCTAGTCACCAAACACGTCAAAATGCCTTGCCATACCTAACATGAGTTGTATGTTTTGACTTGACCCCAATTTCACCGTTTGCTATGTGATGCCCAGAACTCCGTTGCACCAAAATTAAGTGTATATTTTTTGGTTAGAATCCTATGGCTTCTTTCGTGACTACAAAAGGTATTAACAATTAACAATCGCTTACGATGTATGTTTAAAAAATCCAGACCATCGGGCGAATGAAGTCCGAACTGTTGGTGGCGCTACCATCAATACATCTAAAAATGGATCAAATCGTGTATCGAAATTATTCTAAAATCCCCTGAAACACAGGAAAAATTTTATCAACATCAGTCCAGACTCCAGTAATTTCAGAGGAGTTCAGTGACAAACACACGCACTGAAGAATATATACTAACTAGCGACAAAGCGCAGCTTTTAAGGGCTTGCAGGATTTTTGAAATGCTATTAGTATTAAATTGAGTTATGAAATTGGGTTTTTCAAAGCATTCTATTACTGTTACATATTTTAAGGTTATTGTTTGTAGTTGCACATCTTTACTTATAGATGGCGTTACAAATACAATATTATTATTTTATTATATTACTATTGTATTTTTAAACACATCTAGACATATACTCAAATTATAGTTTTACCGTAATGTGTACCACAAACATGTACCTGTAGTAGCCAGTAGGATTAAGGATATAGAGGGCTCGCTTGGCTCGCTCAAGGGCCAAGTCCCACGGTCCTAAAGCATTCTTTAACTGACACTATTTTTAAATAAAATTTCGTGAATTTCGACACTATAGCGAAGTTGACAAGCCGAAAATGGCAACGAGCTATCGCGGTATTTTCATTAGTATGGTAAATTCTTGGGCTACACTGCTATTGGAGAAATCCCCGAAAAAAAAACATTCACAAAGTTGGTAAACCTGCACTAAGTGGTGTCACCTAAAACAGGTAACCTCCTGGTGCGCCTTCCCCTTTGCTACGCCACTGAATGTATGTGGTATCTATTGAATGCTTTTATAGCCGTGTACATACCACCTTTCTGTGTAAAATGGCAACATTTTTCTTCTTCTTTTTCATAGTTTTTCTTCATTGACTTTATTTTTTTTCTAGTCATACTATAATGAGTGGCGTTCTTTCATCGATTTTAATTTTTAAGTGATTTTACGAAATATCTTGAGATAGTGATTTTATATTCCAGCTCTATTACTGGTAAGAATATAATAATTATATCTCTATTATATGTGCATGAATTTGTAAAGTATGACAATGCAATAATGCATATTTTCAACTTTAAGCCTCAGCTGTAAACATGGCTGTGTTAGCGGCCGCGCAGTTACTAGACGAGCTGATGGGGCGACATCGGAATACTAATCCAAATGAAAAAATAAAAAAGCCTAATTGGGAGGACCCTGAAGTGAGATTTCTGATTTTATTGACAAAAACAATTCTAACCTATTTTTGTAAATTTGTCTAAAATATTTGATCAATATTTTGCAGTACTGCAAGTATTATATGGTGAAGTTCTGTCCTCACGACTTATTTGTGAACACGAGGGCTGATCTCGGTGTATGTCCAAAAGTCCATGACGAGGAGGTTAAAGATTTATTCGAGAAAGCTGAACCATCATACAAGAAGTCACAGTATGTTGAGGAATTCCTAAGGTACTGTCGCCATATGATCAACGAAGTTGAACGTAAGTAAACCAAGTTTATCATTAAGATTTTTTTTCATCATGTAAATTTATTTATATTTTTATCCTTAAAAAAGTTTACAAAAATTGATTTTTGCTACAGGTAAAATACTCAAAGGTAAACAGAGATTAGAACTAATGAACTCGAAGCCCGAAGGACCACCAATGACTCAAGCACAAACTGAAAAGAACCAGGAACAGGTATTAATTTTTTTTTAATGAAATCTGTCTAGTAGTAACTACCTAGTAGTACATCTGCTTTGATCAAGTTTCTTGCCTTGTTATATCACAATTCAATTTAATAGGTCAAGCTTTTGTCGGAGAAGATCACAGCCCTGGTCCAAGAGGCAGAGGAAGCTGGAACCTGTGGGAATGTGGAGCAGGCTCAGGGTCTAATGAAGCTCTGCGACCGCCTTAAAGAGGAGAAAGACTCACTGCTAAAGCAACAAGAAAATAGGTAATGGTTGATGGGGTGGACCATAAAGCTGTCACAAATATTATTGTTAAGTCTCATGCTCATTTGTATATATAAAATATAATAAAAGATAATACTATCTTAATTTTATTGTTTGTCTATATTTTGCAATTTTGTCCATTCAGTCCACAAACATTTAGCTTTTGGTAGTATAGAACATAATTATTATTACATTATGATTCCTAATTTGCAGAAGGTATACTTAATTTTATTTTTGTACAATTTTTGTTATATTGAATAGTGTGAATAGGTACATTCTTCGTATACTTATAGCTTTTACCCACAACTTTACTCGCATAGAATCCAAAAATGGCATAAATATGAATATTTGGGAAATATGATTTTTCAAAAGTAGCTTTTCATCCTTTCAACTAAGTATATTTATGCCAAAAATCAAGTCAATTAGTTGCTTTAGTGGGACATAAAGGAACAACAAACAAACTTTCCTATTTATGGTATAGATGTGCTTTATAAGCATTTTTTATTTCAGCCATTGGTCAATGACGGCTGAACTAGCTGCTGCCCAGGAGAAGCAGATGGAAGTGTGCCCAGTGTGTGGTGCATTCCTCATTGTTGGCGATGCACAGCAGCGGATTGATGACCATCTCTCTGGCAAGCAGCATGTGGGGTGTGAAAAAGAAATAAAGTTCTTTTGTAGTTTATTTAGTTAACAATATTTTTTGTCCTTTTCAATATCCATAGCTATTTTATTATAGTACATATCACATTAAGGAACAAATACTAATATGCATACAAAACTATGTTGTGCTGATTTAGGTGATAAATTGTATAACTTGAATGATGTCACTTTGGGGGTGTGTTTAATTAAGATTTTAAAGCATTAAATTATAAAATGTTTTCTGCAATTGCATTATTACTGGGATAGTACAGTTTTATAGTGCACTTCTCAATTTTCTATCAATACTTCAGTGAAATAGACTTTTAACATTAAAAATGGAATCTTCTATTTTAGCTATTTTAAGCTGCGTCAAGCCTACGAGGAGATGAACGAAGCTCGCGAGAAGGAGCAACAAGAAAAGAGACGGAGAGAGGAGAGGGACAGGGACCGCAGTACCCGTGGCAGCGGAGGCCTGGGCTCCGACCGACGAGACCGCGAGCGCATGGACAGGGATAGGGAACGGGACAGAGGGGACAGAGACAAAGATAGGGGAGACAAGGAGAAGGAGCGAGATAGAGAACGTCACAGGTAAGCTAGGGTTGTCGCATTGTTTTAGTAGTAGTTATGTAGCATGTGCCAATAGTTCAAAGCTACATACACATAACATTGCATTGCAGAGTCGTATCACAAAAACTCATACAGAAATACAAAACAGGTTCTCAATTTGTCATGTATTTTATTACCCAACTGCGCCAGGAGGGTTATAATTTTTGAGAGTACGTATTTATAACTGTTTGGCAGGCACTACAGCCTAAACGGCTTGATAAATTTTAACAATTTAAGTATTGTTAGATTCTTCTTGATAGCCCAAGTGACACTGGGTATATTGCAGGAAATTGAAAGAGGCAGTTGATGGACCCACGTCATTTGTTAATTGCAGATCTAAGTAAATTGGTTGGGTTATGTCAAACTCAGCCGACTGAACATTACATAAAGTTGACATATTCCGACCAAATGACGTAGGTCTGTCAACTGGCTGTCTTTCAATTTTCCCCATTATACATAAAAAAATCAAAGTGACGGATTTTAATGTCAAAATTGTTTAAATTGGCCATAAAAAGCCCTTCTAAAAATGTACATAGGTTAATGCTCAAATCGCAATGGTTTCTGCAGTCAGGTTTTCTGTTTCTGGACATTTTTATTTATATCCTCGATTAAATCGTACTTGGCTCAACTGATCACAATGCAATTGCGGCTTTCAGCAAAGTATTTTGAGACTTAGGAAAAGGTTAAATTTATAAAAATAAATGATATGTTCCTTTTTAAAAAAGTTTTTATTTATTACAGGTCAAGCCGGGACGAAAAGGAACGACGCCACGAGGACAGGGACCGCGAGCGCGAGAAGGACAGGGAGAGCGTGCGCGACAAGGATAAGGAACGTGAGAGGGAGAGGGACCGTGACCGCGAGCGAGACAAGGACAGGAAACATAGAAAAGAGAGAAGTGAGTTGTGACAACTAGGGATTGCAATCCCGCAGTATGGGATATTACAAGCTCATATTATTATTATTATTATTAAGCCTTTTATTCCGAATAGTTATTTCCCAGTAGTATGAGAGTTGTTTTATTAGATGAAGTCTCTTAATTCGGTGTGCCTGATGGCATATAAGCTTAAAATGCTACAAACTGCCTTTGCGGTACTATGAGACTCTTTTGAAGATTAATTGCAATGTGTGTGATGTGCTTATATTATAATAAACCTAATAATATCTAATGAATTATAGGGTTTTTAGACTTATTAGTCATAGAATTGTGGTTATCATACACGAAACTGCATGATTCCTCAGTGTGAAATTGCAATCACTATTGACAACCATTGTGAAGAGTCAAGACAGTTTAGTATAGCATCATATTTGAAGCCAATGATGTCCAATGCAGCGGACAGAATCATATTTCTCTTATAAATAATCAAATTAGTTGAAGGAAAGGAAGGGAACAGTGATCTCCTTTAAATTTTTATATAAAAAATAAATAGGTCCTTTACAGTAAAGTCCCAAGAATTTTAAGTATAAAACAGCAGATTTATTATAGTTATATATGTGCAGGATCATCTCGCGAGCGCTCTCGGCGTCGTTCCCGCGATCGTCACTAGCGTCTGACTGAGGTATCACAATGCACCTCGAGCCGGTAAGCATACTTCAATATCACTCTGTGAATGCCACTTCCCTCCAACTCACACGACTGGCATATCCTAACACATCCACAATCCACCTCCGAATATTGGTACCATGATAAGTATTAAAGTGAACACTTGTTTTACAGCTGTATTTACATGCCAAAAATGTGCACATGCACTCGATTTGCTAGTCGTCACACCGACGGACTTGGCAGGTATTTAATTGGTATTATAGCTGCTGGTTGCAGACGATTGGAAAACTTTCGGCGATCGTGTACACTTTTGCCTAAAAAAGGTAGCGATTGTCTATGAATTTTTCGAATAAGCTGTCTGCGTATGCGGCGATTGTTGAGGTATTTTCATGTATTTGTTTAGTCGTTTACCGGAGACCCGGAGTACCGGTGCCGTTGAATGCCAGGTATTTGTTAGGGCTCGAGGGATGTAGGGCTTCATTCAGGGAATAACCATAATCATAAACCTGCAAATAACTAATTTAGCTTTAGGATCGAGGTGTCAGGGAGCATGCTATATGCTTCTATGACTCAAAAAGGATGCCGTAAAAAACATCAGCTGTGCATTTCCAGGTACCCTTATATGGCAACAAAACTCTCAGCAACTCTAAACGTTTGTTGCCATATTATAAAAATACACTCTATATACCCTTCTGAAGTTAATTGTGAATGATGAAGTTATAAGTAAAATATTTTCGTTATAAAAACTTGACTTCCGAAAACTTATCATTCATCAATTGATTTCACATAAATAACTTTTATTATCATTATTAGCATATCGATGGGCTTTTCAGTTGGAAAATACTAAACGAAGATGGAGATTGGAGGAGAAGAAGTCTCAGTCTTCAACATCTATGAGGTATTTGAAATTAAGAATGAAGAAATCCTGATAGCTGTTATCACCAAATAGTCACTGGGCCAACGGTTTTGAGGTGACACAAATAAAACAATTTCCAAATAATATAAAATGCATGTATTTAATTGCATTAAATAAATTTGTTATTGACGTAGATTTAAGTTTGTGTAAACGCTACCTCTGCTATTATCCCTAAGGAGGTTTAACTGTAACCCAGATTCCACTGGATGAGTTCAGGTATTTATCACCTTTTTTTCTTTTAAATAATGCAATTGTGATTTTATCATTGTTTGTGTGAACCATTAGGGATATTAAAACATTATAGTATATATTTGGTTTTATTTACTCTTTCAATTCCCATTTAGATTTTAGTCTATTAAAATAAGAATCTGGTATCACAGTGTACGAGGTGTGTTCAAAAAGTATCGAGGTGTGTTCAAAAAGTATCGAGGTGTGTTCAAAAAGTATCGAGGTGTGCCAACAGTTTTTCCAATCTTCGAAGCACTTCAAAAAATCATTTTTTTTTATCTCGTCAAGCGTAGCGTAACGTCGTCCTTTCATGGGCCTCTTCAGTTTAGGGAACAAGAAAAAGTCACAGGG
>JAOTAV010056103.1:0-15457 GCA_026546445.1 Cyclargus thomasi
GTCCCCTTGAATGCCGACAGAAAACTTCGTCAAAATAGTCCTGTACGCGTACGAAGTCGCGGGCAAAAGCTAGTTGATTATTATTTTAAGTTGAAAAGATACATAGACAATATCGCATATCAAATATCACATTAGAGACTTCTATCAGCGATTAACATAAAATACCAAAATACGGAAAATATCTCCGATGGAGCACCGAATCGGTAGACTTTGCCCCTAAATGCCGGTATGAATTTCGACAATTTCAGCTTTATTTTTATAATTTTTAAAATTTAATTGCTTAAGACTTAAGGATCAAGAGTGCTACACAGTGATTAATCGGGCGTACTTTCTATTAGTATTCAGAGCGGGTTTGGTAGTCTACTGGAGTTGTTTGATTTACAAATTACAACTTTACGTGTAATATTGTTCTGCATTTATTTTCCCTAATCGTGTATTACTATGTGTATTACATCAAATCCTTTATTGTGTATCTATGGACACAATATAGGTTTTGAAATTGAAACATGTACTGTAGACACCTTGGCATGGGGGAGTCACGCTTCGGCACGAATGGGCCGGCTTGCCCGGAGTGATACCACGGCCTCACAGAAAACTGGCGTTAAACGACGTCGTGTTCGTTCAGCAAGTTAGTTTACTGGTGGCCCGACATCCCTAATTCCCTATTCCTATTCCCATTTCCTCATAAAAGGCAAAGCACTTGCGGCTCTTCGGATCTCACGAGTGTCCATGGGCGACGGCAGTTGCTTACCATCAAGTAACCCGTGTGCTCGCTTGCCCCCTAAATATCATAAAAAAGATAACTAGCGAGAATAACGCAGCTTTATAATATAATGGTTCTCGAGATCTTTGAAGACGGCATAAGTTTACGTTTACTGTTCCACATCATGACATATTGATAATATAATGATATCTATGGACGCTTTACACCACGTCAGTCTGGCCCCGTGGTAAGTACCCGAGGGACTTGTGTTACAGGTACCAGACAACGGAAATATATTTAATACTTTTATACTATACACATATTTTTATTATATGATGCACATATTTAATACATATCTAAGACACAGGAACATTGAAAAACGTTAGCTTCGTCGGCGGGATTCGAATCCGCGACCCCCGGCTAAACCTATCAACGCGCTTACCAACTGAGCTACAGAGGTCGTCAAATTAAAAGTTTCGTTGTACTAATAAAGTGTACCTCAAACCTGTACGAGGAGTGGGACATAGACTATGTTTGCCCAATTATTTTTGAATACTCATACTCACAGGTCACATCATAGTCAATAATAATAATTAACGTTAATGTCAGTAAATGTACGTGGAGTTACCGCTGATGGTGATAGTGCGGGGCGCGATGATATAATCCATTAGCGCACATTAAATCAAACTTAACGCACTCAACTAAATTAACTATTCCAAAAAGTGTTAAGTGTGAAAATCCTGCGTGGCGTCCCTGGCGCTTTTCGCATTTATTAAGCGCCGCACACCCGGGCGCGGGGGGTCGCGAGGGGTCTCCGCCGGGGGGTCCCCGGCCGCGGGGGGTCGCGTTAATTTTCTTGTAAGCCTAATTACACACAGGCTTATTTGCGGCGTCGGCGGCGGCGGCGAGGTGTGAACGTATTCCACTACAAAACCTTCACGCCCTCTCAAGAGCGAGGCTCGCGCGGATTCAACGTCGGGGCCTTTTAAATTAACGTTTGATATTAATTAATGTTTTTAAATTATGCTCGGAGCCGGTTTGAAATCTCAAGATGCTGTTTGAATTCGTGCGCTTTTATGTCGTTAATATTGTTTTTGGCTTGTATGTGAGAAGCTTTAGTTATAGAATTAATAAGGTTTATTTAGATGAAGATTGTCTTGTTTAAAAGTACGCTTAATATTTGGTTTATATACTTAATAATTAACAATAAGCGTTAAAGTTATATCATATAACATAAAGGATCTTTGTCGTATCCCATACAGAACGTTGTAACCCATACTGAAATTACGATGCTATAATTAAGGGCAGGGCGCAACAACGACACCGAAATGTCGTCTATATTTCGGTGTCGTGTGTAGTTAAACACATGTATCACTCGTGGGCACATACAAGATGGAGCACATGTGTAACACGCTGGTGCAGAGACAAGAACCAGCCGAGCACATGTGTGAGGCTGTGTGGCTGCGGGCTGACAGCGTGCACGAGCGCGCGGTCGGGCAAAGCGACGGCGGATCGCAATTAAGGCTCTCACAACGACATTAATTAAAAGCTTCTTTCGCTTCGGCCCCCCGCGGCCCCCCCCGCATCACCCCGCACCGCCCCGCGCCCCGCCAACAGTCTAAACTAGCCCCTACAGCCCGCCAGGGAAATTTGTTTTAATTAAGATTTTTTTCTACTTTTTGCTGTCGAAACCATTCGAATTTTTAATGACTGTCCCTCAGACTGTACCTTTTGCGCGATGTTTTTCGGCAAAACTTTTTTGTTATAGTTCCCTTGTAGTCCAGTTTACAATCGACAACGGCGAACTTTCCGGAAAAAGTCTAACTTGCGAAATTGCAATTAAAATATGGAAGTGACGCTAAAAGTTTTGGTTACGAGCGGGCCTCGTGAAAACGTTACCGATGTATATTTTGTTTTAAATACGTACAAAAGAATTTTTGTAAGGCCTTTGAAAAGGTTAAACTATCTTCTCGACTCACGGCTTTAAAGATGTTGTTATGTTTAGTACTGTATAGCAGAGAGTCAAAAAAACACTTTAATTTACTGAATTTTATTTGTAGTACTCTGACATAGTATCGTCTGAGTTTTCTATACATTCATCGTTTTTTTCTATAATATTTAAGAGGCAAGCGAGCAGACGGGTTACCTGATGGAAAGCAACTGCCGTCGCCCATGGACACTCGCGACATCCGAAGAGTCGCAAGTGCGTTGCCGGCTTCTATGAGGGAATAAGGAATGAGGATAAGGGATTAGGGAAGTTGGGCCACCGGTAAACTCACTCACTAAACGAAACACAGCACAACACAGGTTCATTCGTGCCGAAGCATGGTTCTCTCACGGCAATGAGCACCCGTAATCATCTTCCAAAACAGCGAAAATTCCATTCTGTAATGATTTAGAAATTCGAACCACAAAGCTTTGTAAATAATAAGCACACTCGGAAACGTCAATGAATACTTTCAAAACTCATTTCTGCTTTGTATCCTGCATCGGATTTCAGTCGAAATATCAGGGGTAGAATCGTCAATGGAACGTGAATTGATATGATCGAGTCTGGCCTCACTGCTCGGCCTGGCCTGGCTTTTGGCCTGGTGCCAAACGCAGGCCTTTGTGCAGGCCACAGAGGCAGCACTTTTATTTAATCATTGCTATTCCATATTCATGTCGCTGCCTTGAAAATACGGGAGAAAGTTTTGATGTGGATTTATGTGAAACATCTTTGATCGGTACTGCGAAAAAGTTGGATAAGTTTTGTGGGTGTCTGTGTATGATGTGTGCGGATACCTAATAAAATTTATTAATATAATTAATGAAATTTTCGGACATACAAGCATACATTTTTTTTCACGCTTAGCATTGTCACAATGAAAAGAGCTGCTATAGATTAGCCAAAGCGCGGCTACAGAAAATCTGTCATTTGATCTGTCTTCGCGTTACAAATCTGCATCTTATCAGTATATTATTATAAGTATGCGAGCGGAAAACTTTGTACCCCTTTTTACGAAAGACGCGTAGATGTAAAAGCATAAAATTTCTCCCAGTTATTCTTGATATATTTAATCTTAGATATTTTTACTTAAAAAAATGCTACGCACACTACAATATTTTGAAATAATCATACATGAAACACTCCTTTGTTTATAGTTCAGATGTTGAGTTGAGTTGTTTATAGGTCAGATGCCAAACTAAAGTCTGTGATTGAAATGAGAAATATTTATTGTCGAATTTCGACTACATTGCGACCTCTAGTATTAAGAAGTCTGTATCTTGTATTTTTTCTGGCTTCATTATTTAATTATCTCGCAGCTTCAATTCCGGTTTCCTCATCAACTCTTTTTATTTCCGTCTCGCCCTAAGCCCTAACGATATTTCTCAAACATTCGTACTTCGTAACATTATTATCTAAATTAACTGAAGTCTCGACAACAAAGCAATTAGGTCTTTTACGTTTTGGAGCCGAAGGGAACAAAAATAGGATTAGACCTTATTATGGGGATGGAAACCTTGAGGTCCGGGTTTCATAATTAAGGTCGTATTGTCCCTGTTGACAATAAACCATTATGAGTCACTTGACCCCGCGCTGTCTTTTTGGACTCACAATAACTCGCTAGTCGCGGGGACAGTAGATTATTGTATATGAAAGAATGGCATTAACGTTGAAATACAAATAATATTGTGCTTTATTTTACACATTTTAATAGCGTAGGCTGGTTATTTTTAAGAGGGAATTCTATGTAAGAGGTAGGTAGTACATTTGAGCGTCGGTCTATAAAATGTACAATTAGGGAAGCTGAATATTGATTTCAGTAAATTGGTGGCGTTATGTCAAACCCAGTCGACAGACCACGACCCACATGTCATCGAAACCCGAATACCAAATTTCAAAACTCGAGTTTTCGGGTTTTTGCTAATTAAAAACCCGGGTACCTGGTTTCGTTTTTTTATTTAAAATAAACAGTATTACAATATTTTATATATCGTTTTTCGGCAACTCCAGTGCTTAGTGTACAAGAATAAGGAAATAAAAAAAAAAGGCTTAAAAAAAAAAGTTTCTTTAATCACATTTTTTTATTGTCTTTGCTCAAAATATTCAGATACAAACAATGAATCAATTAAACAACAAAATAAACAGTACATGTTACAAACGTAATTTAAAATATTAAAAAAATACTTCAGAAAATTTTAAATGCCAAAAATAGAAATTTAAACTCCTATTAATTATTTTCTTAAAATAATTTTTTACAGCATCTAAGTAACAAAGTATCGTAAAAGAAAAAAAAAAAAAACGGAAAAGCTCGAAGAATCCGGGTTTCTATTTTTAAAACTCCTGTTTTTTTGGATCCCCAGAACCCGGGTTTTCAAATTTCGAGTAAACCCGGTCGCGATGCCCTACTCACATGGAATTGAAATATTCCGACCGAATGACTTAAATCCGTCAAGTCAAGCGTCTGTTTCAGCTTCTCCGATGGTAAACATGTAAGTATAAAAAAATAAAAATAAAATACTTTTATTTTAGGTATCGAGATATTCATAGAAAATTTCTGATTAAAACATATCATTATCAAACATTCCTAACTTAAATATTTGTCACCCCCTGCTGCACGGAGTAGGTACTTGCACGTTGCCCTTGAGGTTGCCCCTGAGGTTATCTGACCGGCAGGTCTATTACTATTTACCTCCTTTGTGGTGAGGATCCCGTCGCATCATCTGCCGACCTTCGAGAAGGAGGAGTTCTGGCCGACTGGAGTCGTCTAGCCGAGATTCCGAGGACGACTTCCGAACACCGCGCCCACGTCGCAGACAATACGTGTTTAGTGTTAGTGTTAGTTTTAAGTATAAATGTATGTATTAGTCTGTAAGGTATTTGTAATTAGTGCAGATTTTGCCTAAAATAAATGGTAAATAAATATTATGTAAAATAATGATTAATATCAATATCGGCGAACTCATGTTCAGTCGCTAAACTTCCATTAAGGAACTGTATTTTCTATACAAATCGCTGTATCGGTAAAATTGCTGAATAATCCGTACGAAAGTGAAAATTGCGACTGGATTGCATCGCATGTTTTGTTGTTACGTTATACGAATTTGCGATTTTGGAGCAATGATTGCGCAATTATCGCTATCGCGAGTGGTATCATGTAGATAGGACTGCGAATTGGATGTAATTGAAGATATAAGTGGAAGAAGCGGGTAACTAACATTTTAAAAACTGCCGAAGTTTCCCATAAATAGACGCTTTAGGACAGGAAAAATGGTTTGAATTTTAAAAATTGTGCATTTGATGTATAGCTACATAGACAAGCTATAGATAACGAAGTCGTAAAATTGCAAGATTTATTAAACTTTTATGGGAAAAAATGGCCATTTACTGGAATACTGTAAAATGTTAGTTATCTGATTTTTCCTCTGGCGTTTTCAATTATTATTTATATTCAGAATGTAATTATTATTACCCATTGTTATTAATCATTGAAGAACAATACAATGAAGGTCGTAATAGTTTTAGGACGAGATAATACTGGGAGCGATGTACCCTCATTTAATGGGTGCGGGTTAAGCCGCGGCTCCACTGTGTTCGTGTCGTAATGACGGCCGTCACATTACACACAATACACCGCCGAGCGCCGCATTTCTCTCGCTACTTCAATTATTTTTTGTGTTAAACTTCCACGCTTAAATGTTTTTGTTTGTCCTTTTTATGTGAACTGCGTTATTATAAGCGTTGGGTTTTGATGAGTAAAGTTATCAGTATCGTGTACCGTACATCATCAACATACAGCATCCCACGGGAACACTGTGTTTTTTTTTTGAAAATAGATTTATGTAAAAATGTTTAATTTCTGAGTTTTAAAAAGCAAACTTCTCAGGTGTTGATCTACCACCGGCTTAGGAACACGAATAACCAGCGTACGTGACTCGAACGAGCTATTTTTAACCGACTTCCAAAAACGAGGAGGTTATATGTTCGGCTGTGTATATATTTTGATATATACACATTTTATATGTATGTTCAACAATAGTAACCTAACATGTAGGCACGCCAAAACTATAATATCTTTACTCTATTTTACTCCATCTATTTTATTGTATGCTCTGGTAGTATTTAGAGAGACTCTAATACTGTAATTAATGTTTAACACTTTAATATAGATATTTGCAATAAATAAATGATTGATTGATTTATTACTTTTTGTTTGAAGGAAAAACTGCTTTTTAAGGCAACCCCTAGACCTACAATAACATATGAATGAGAGGCGCCTTGAATCCAAACGATCGATTATATTAAAAATAATACGAACTGCTCGTGTTTTTTAATTTTTTCAAGTATAAATTGAGACAGACTAGAAATTTTTGGATTTACGCAATACGGACACGATGCTGTACAAAAATGTGTAACTCGTTCAAACTTTCCCTTAATCATTGCGTAATCTTCAATATTAACCCTAAACGATCAATTATATTGTACAATACGTTTGCGCAATAAATTGATCGTATAGGGGCCACCTGATGGGTGCTAAATGTACGAAATCGCTTTATCAATGGTACCTATAATGGTATGGTAGGTACCTGAGTCAATGATGACCAGCCTATTGCATCTTCCATATTATCACAAAGGGTAGTGATATGACTCACCAAGTCTTTTATTTGTACGCGTGACAATTTCATATGCAGCCCTTATTCAGAGTCATCATTTCCTTTATAATAAGGTGATGGTTTTGTCACGCTGTATAGTCTCATTGACAGATAGTAACGAGCGTCACGCTGTGTCACGCCGCGTCACGCCGCGTCACGCACGTGACACAGACCTCTAATGTAAAGTAATGCTAAATTACTCTTTTGTTGCAGATTTAAGGCGGCTACACACGGTCAGCTGTGATATACGTGAGTAGTATAAGCGTTTACAATATTTTGTTTACTACTAACAAGGTAGACGGAGAGCAGCCTAAAACTTTAATTATTTTTTATCGGCTGTAAAATTTTATACTGTCTGGAAATAGGAATGTTATATCACAGAAAACTGGCGTAAAACGGCGTTGTGCTGTGTTTCGTTCAGTGAGTGAGTTTACCGGTGGCCCAACTTCCCTAATCCCCCTATTCCTATTCCCATCTCCTATACCTATCCCCGCCGTAAGCCATAAAAAAGGTGCCTGGCCAGTTTTTTTGGAAATCATTGGAATCGAAGCTAGAGGTCGCCGAAGAAAACTCACCCAGAGTTTTGGTAGAAATTGGAGCTAACGCCGGTACTGATTGTGCGGAAAAACTAACAAATCCTTATTGGTATTTTACTCATACTCTACGATTATTAACTTCCCAAATGATACTACTGCGGACCACTTGTGGTCCTTGGCAGCATCTCAAGTGGTCCACGAGCCATGCAAATAAATAAGATGTCGCTTATTTATTGGTATTGGACCGCCCGACGATGTTACTGAAGTACCTCAGAACTTCAATAAGAAGATAGTGGCTAGGCCATACACGCACACGCGAACACACACATACACACACACATAACTTTTTCCCTATCTTCATTTATCTTTATATGGAGTACAGCTTTATAACCATGGCCAGTGTCAAGTAAAGGCGGGAAATCAATTTACTTGTTCCAACAATTTTTTTAGCATCGTTACAAAATATCGTCAAGTCTAAAGTCTAGTCAAAGTCAACATAAAAGTCGGTCAAAGCGTCAAGTCAGTCAATTTAGTAAAGTGGTAGACGCTTTACTAAAATTTCGAATAGAGTTTTGGGGGGATACATAAAATAGCACGTTCCTTGAAGTTTTGTGATACAACTTCAAGAATCTCACACTCGTGCATGATAAAGAATATTTAATGGTGGATATTCTACCACTATAACGCATTAAAACCCGAAACAACACAAATTTAGCGAACAAATACAAAAACACAACATAACTTTTTCACATTACGCCAAATCCTAATGTAATTAAAGACCTATTTTCTTATTATCATCATATCTACTTTAAATTGTCTAAGGGCCTGTTTCACCCCTTACTGTTAAAGCTTCTGTTAGGCTATCCACAACTTTTTTAAAGATTCTCCATACGAAATCTGTCAAATAAAGTTGTATCTGTTAAATAAATAGACTATCTGTAAGCGGTGAAACAGGCCTTAAAAAATTAAATTGCTTAAAAGAAGCATTTTTTTTAAGTGAACTTAAGAGGTAGTCCCGGTAAGTGGTGACTCTTAAGAGAGGGCAACCTAGTGAGGGCATCAGCCTTTACTTATAATAGTGGTAAAAAATGTAATGTCTGAGGAAACAATGAAGATTTTTTGATTTGAATTACTGAAATTTAACAACAACATACATCCCGCCAAGACTAATAGGTTAATAACCTCGCTTTAATTTAATCGTCCTAAGTCCACTTTAAGGCTCTTTATCCTACAATGTAGTCACGGCACTTAATTGCTAGCGAACGGGTTTCCCCGTACTTTCACGATGTACGAATTACATACAGCGTTTGCATAATGCTACCGGAAAAGCTTCTGTTTCAATGATTTAGAGCCTAGTAGGTAAGAACTTTGGTTCGCACTCGAGAGGGTGCGGGTTTGAATCCGGGTGTTTGCTCGCTTGCGAAGTAAATATCATTAAAAAAAAATAAAAAGCCTATAGATCTATGGCATTCCCGTTTTATATATTTGATTTTGAGGTATGAAGTTTCGACGTCGATGCATTATTATTTTTTCATAAAATTAGGAGGCAAACGAGCAAACGGGCTAACGCGATGGAAAGCAACTGCCGCCGCCCATAGACACTAGCAACATTAGAAGATTTGCAGGTGCGTTGCCGGCATTTTAAGAGGGAATACGCTTTCTTCTTGAAGGTTTGTAGGTAGTAGCGGTCCGGAAATACTGCTGGTGATAGTTTATTCCAGAGCTTTACTGTGCGAGGCAGAAAGTTACGCGAAAATCGTACTGTGGAAGACTGCTATTCATCAAGACAATATGGGTTGTAAATTTATTGTAAGGATTTAGCGATAAACATTAACAAGTATATGCATATTAAATATCTAAATAAATAAATAAGTGAATAAATAAATAATTAAACAAATAATAAAAAAATAAAATATCATTTATTCGTGCATTAAGGCAATACACTAAAATACATAATACACCAAAACTAAATCTATCTATAATATATAATATCTATTATATAATATTCCCTCTCGCTCACAATGTTTACTGTATAAACGAACACGCAGTCTTCTATTACTTTGTCAAATTCAAAAGCAAGCCTCTACCTTACAAAGTTTTGATAAAATTACAGAGAAGTTTCGTCACAGAGACAACGGGTAACGACATTACTGAACAAAGAGGGTTGATGCTGACGAGTTTATTTTCTATAACCTCCTTAATAGATTCATGTAGAAAATCCATTGAAACGATAGATTTTGGTGACAGGCATCGACGAGGCCAATTTTTTAAAAACGACAATAATTCGTATGAGTATATTAGTTGTCAAACATTTTTAACCCAAAGGGTAAAAACGGGACTCTATTACTAAGACTTCGATGTCTGTTTGTCTGTCCGTTTCTGTGTTCAAGGCTGTGTATCTCAGGAATGGTAATAGAGTGACTGAGAGTTGAAACTTTCACAGGAGAACTTTCACAGCAAATACTAAAAATAAAATATTTAATAAATGCTCTTATACAACAAAACTGTTGTTTTCAAGTTTCTTCTTCTTGATACTAGATGGCGCTGTAGTACGTCGGTATCTTTTGTTAGAAAGTGCAAAGCTAAAGCTGTTTAACCTTTAGGACCACGTTTTCCCAATTTATTGCTCCTTATTCTAACTCGGACTTGGCCGATCTTTTTTTAAATTATGCATTACTTTTATGTCACCTTAACAAGACATGTCTATGTTACTCCATATTACGAGTCAATGTCAAAATCTACGGCCTTACTGTAATAATATGCAGAATTACATAGGTATATTATAACAGCAGAAAAGTTGCAAGTTCTTTGCCGGCCTTTTTTATGAAGAAATAGACTATGTAATGGCAATGGTGATAGAAAATAATAGGTAGTTGGGCTTCTGGTAAACTCACTCAAGGAAAAAAAACACAAGCACTGTTTCATGCCTGTTTTCTCTACGGTTTGTGTTCACCTCAAAAAATTCAAGCCCCTAATATATTAACACATCTAAAATGGCGGAAAATATGAAGATACGTAGAACATATTTTGTACACATCCTCAATTCTACTTTGTGTGGGGTTTAGTTCATTTTTCTTTACTAACCCATATCACTCACCTTGTAGGGTAAATAGGATTAGCACGTAGAGCAAAGAAGGTAGTAGAGGCGGTAACAATGATTAAGTGGAAAAAATTATGCGACTAAAGGCGAGAACTACGGCACACCCTAAACCTTCAATCATGTTGAACAATACATTCATTGTTCAGTATGATTGAAAGGCGTTTTGAGTCTAAACTAAATACTAATACGAATCTAAAATATTGAGACAGACTAAAAAATATTGAGCAATACTTAACCTTCACAATGCAATATAAAAATATGGTGCAATAAAAATTAAACTCGCTCAAACTTTTCCTCAATCATTGAGCAATCCTAAAATTAAACTCGCTCAAACTTTTCCTTAATCATTGAGCAATCCTTAATAACCCTGAACCTAATTCTCAATAAACGTCATCGTCTAGGTGCCGTGTAATGGTCCATGCAACGTGTCGCTTAAATGCGAGTAGATGCATATTTTCTAAATATCAATAAGTCTTTTCGACATTTCATTTGGCCCCAGGCGAAGCTATGTATAGGATCTTCATGTCAGTTAAAGTGTCAAATAGACAAAATATGACAAATACGACAGCTATATTCTGACATAGCTGTCAAAATTAGTCTATTTGACACTTTGATTGACACAAAAGAACCTACAGCTACATAGCTCCACCTGGTGACAAGTGAAAACCCTCATTGCGAGATGCGTTAAGCAATTAACATTGAAATCAACGCGTATCACCTCCTCAGTTTGCGATGTAAAAGACACTTCAGCGACACGACACTACGTGATATTTCACTTCCATAGAACTGACGCCTGCAAAACAACAGACGCAAGTTTTTTAAACGACAGATTTATGTTTGAAATACGTTAGTTTAATGATATTGAGTATCACGCCATCTTGTGTCAAGTGTATTTTCGGATGCACACGGGCACGGCTGTCTGTAGTGCCCGTGTGTATGCCGTGCCTTGACAGAAGAAATAATTTTATAATAACAACTATGAGAGCTTTCACATGGCACGGTCGCCCGCGCTTTATATGCTCGCTGTAAATGTATTTTCTTTTATGTACATAATACTGAAAATACATAAGTACAATTATATTATTATTATTAGTACAAGCAGCACAAGAAACTTTAAAGATCATAACTTAAATATTTAGATGCAATATCTGACATTTCTAGAGGCTATGTTATAAATAAAGTTCATAAATAATTTAAATAACATATCGTGGGTACTATGTACAATATCAAATATTATACATGATAAATTAATAACGAAATATTTACCCTTACCCTCGTTCGGTGAAAACGTTATATATAACACTAGTATAACACCTGGCAGGGAAATCCATAATTATATTATTTTAATTATTGTTAGGGCCAGAACCCGAAGTGTAAAAGCGGGATTATTACTAAAACTTGGAAGTTTGTCCATCTATTCGTTTATCCATCTGTCTGTCGCTTATAATCTTTTACGTTAATTTCAAACAACAGGTTTAAATAATTTCATTTTATAACTTTGAAACCTGTCATATATTTTGTCGTAAATTAAGTTAATAATCAATAATGCAATAAAATTTTATTAATGTTAAATCGATTTTGATAAAATTAAAACTGATATTCATACTAGTAAGATTACATTTAAAGGGAAAGTGTATTTGTTTGTTTGTCCCACCTTTAATGAAGCAACTAATCGACTTGTATTTTGGCATAGACTTAGTTGAAAAGATGGAGAGTAATATATAGGCTACTTTTGGCCAAAGAAAAACATACAATACGACGAACAACTCAAAATATTCGTATTTACCTGTTTTTCAAATTCCACGCGAGCGAATTGCCTGTAACTGAAGCTAGTTAAAAAGATACTTAAATTCATGTAGAAAATATAAAAAAAAATACGGTTCTGCTTATCGATTTCCACCACAATTAATTTTTAGGCAAGTGAATTAACAAATATAACTGTGCATACAATTCATGTTGGATAATAATTATTTCACAAACACAGAATATAGGAGCTTCGTTTGTAAAACGGCAATTTCTATTCAATTACAACCACTAATAATGTGTCGCAGTCAATGTTTGAAATAAAGCTAATTAAAGATCTACCTAGGTAGTTTGAAAAAATAAAGCTAATTAAAGATCTACCTAGGTAGGTCTTTAATAAGCTTTATTTCAAACTTTGACTGTGACACATAATTAGTATTTGTCATTAAATAGAAATTGCCGTTTTACAAACGGTGCTCCTATATCCTGTGTTTGTGAAATAATTATTATACAATATGAATTGTATGCACATACATATTTGTTGATTTACTTGCCTAAAAAGTCATTATGGTGGAAATCACTAAGCAGTACCGTAATTTTTAATTTTATTTTGTATTTTCTACATGATGGTTTTTTAAAACTTACGGATCCGTAAGTTAAAAACAGTTGAAAATGTGTAATAGTCTTTAAATTTTAACTGATGATAATTTATACTTACTACTCAAACTTTCCAATATTTACAAAAGTGTTAAAAACTGGGAGTTATTTTACTATCATTAAATTTCACATAATAATGAATCCAGAAGGTATTTGATTTGTTGGCACAAAACTAAATGGTAACACGTTTGTCGTATGTCCGTCTCTTAGAGTCGGTCAGATATATTTCTGTAACTTGTTTTTTAAGTGTATGAAGTAACTTGCGTGTATCTAAATTACTAATTACTAGCTTTTGCCCGCGACTTCGTCCGCATTGATTTTCCCTGTTTTCCTGCTTTTTTCTTAAATTATTTCTTGAATTTTCTTTGCTGTGATTATACCTTACAGAACCCGAGACCTTTCCAAATAGAAATCGGTTCGTTTGTTCTGGAGTTATAGCGTCAGGAAGGTAAACTCGACTTATTATTATTATATAACAGATTTAATTATCTTTATATTGTGCTTTTATTGCACGTTATAAATCAACAACTTTGCATAAGGAAGAGTTAAAGCAATAAGGAACCATTTGCAGAAAGTATTTGGAACCAGTGCGTGGTTTATCACTTTAGTTATTATAAATTTATAGCGTGAGTAAAAACTTGTATGCAGTTTCATGGCTTCGTGAAGGACAGACCATAAAATGTTTATTTATGAAATAAAATCTATGCGCATTCGGGATGCATGTCGCAGCGACATTTAACGACCTCTGTGGCGCAGTGGTTGAGCTTTGGTAGCTTATGCCGGGGGTCGCGGGTTCGAATACCGCCGGAACAAAAAAAAAAGTTTTTAAATGTTTCTGGGTCATTGATGTATATTAAATATGTGTAATATATAAAAAAAATTAATGTGTGTATAGTATAAAAGTATTAAATATATTTCCGTTGTCTGGTACCTGTAACACAAGTCCCTCGGGTACTTAGCACAGGGCCAAATTGACGTGGTGTGAAGTGTCGATATATATTATTATTAGCTATCTTGTTAAATAAGACAAGCTGTTTTGAAAATTTCTAAAAAACAGAACCAGATACCACAAAAATATTTCACGCTCATAGAGAACTTATTGGGTTAATGCGTTTGCATCCTTCTGATATTGCGAATGTCTTTAAGCGACTATAGCAATGGCGTAGCATGGTGGGGGGCGGCAAAATTTCACAGAAAATAATTAGATATTCTAAATATATTGCACCATTTCATATTTCTAGTACAACTGTATAATGGGAGCCATTAATAATTACGAAAAAGAGTTGCATCTTTGATGAGCCGAGTTCGCGGAAGTACCAACACCATTCTTAGCATAATAAGTAATAAGGTAGAGTGTCCGATTATGCGCCATTGGGTACATATTCATGTTTTCGTACCCAGTGCCGCTGGCAGGCCACGGAGATATTTTAATTATATATTTTTTTACTTCATGTACTAACATAGTTTTTAATCAAAGTTATAATATTAATAATTGTATGTACTAACAAATTATGGACCTCGGTCTGAAATAAACATTTTTATTTTTATTATTATTATCATTTAAAAAAGCACAAAAACAATCTAATTTATTTTCTTTAATGTAACCACAGTGAATTATATATTTAAGAGCATCTACACTGGCAGAAAAAATTCCCCAAAAAAAAAATTCAAAAAAATCTTGCCACTTATTTCGGCACGAATAAAAATCACTTTAAATGTTCGTAAAAAATTGTTCAATTAAATTGAAAAGCCTAGTAAAGGCGGCAGAATTGTCCTAGAGGGCTGCCAAATTGACCTGTGCGCCGGGCGGCCGATGCCCACGCTACGCCATTGGACGGTAGTCAACTTTCAACAGGTGACACGTTGGCGGTTTGGTTGTGAATTGGCCACATTCTATATTAGTTTTTTCTTTACTACGCATGTAATGTAATGTAAAATGTAAACATAGTGTAGGACCAGTGTATTCTACACATTCTTCTCAAAGCTTCTCAGAAATAATGGAAAGGAATGTGATGTCAATTTTAAGTTTAGAGAAATTAGCTCCGGAGATATTATAGATGCATTTAAATTGTTAAATATTAA
>JAOTAV010056125.1:0-15455 GCA_026546445.1 Cyclargus thomasi
TCGGGTACTTAGCACAGGGCCAGACTGACGTGGTGTGAAGCGTCCATAGATATTATTATTATTATTATTATTATTATCTCGTTCTCGAATGATACATCTCACTCCAATACGACGCGTCTATGTGTTCGAAGCTTAAGGCTCGTACATGGGCCAGCGGGGTAAGTTTAACCTTAGCTTAAGCACATTTTTGTGGACATATATTATAGAATGATCCGGTGTACTCCAACGTTTTGCCATCTTATTTCACCGGCAATCACGCTTTAAGGATACGCATGACACTCACTAGTGTGTTCGAAATATTTTTAAATTTTATATGTGTTTTGTGCTAGCTTACGGGGGACGGAGTATAGTATGTGTAATTGGTGACTATAGTTCGACATTTTGCGTACAGTATAAGGTATAGTTGGATACGCAAACCCACGCCCAGAACGCAGGTTATGTTTGAGTTGGCAATTCCAAAGACGGAGTGTCGCTTATTCAATTTGAATTCCGCCATAATGTCTAAACATATTTGACATAACGTTTGAGTTGGTTCAACATGCGGTAATTATCACAATCCTTGTATAATGTTATAAATGGGAAAATGTGTTTATTTGTTTGTTTGTCTTTTCTTCACTCCATAACGAAGAAACTAATCGACTTGATTTTTGGCATAGAAATAGTTGAAAGGATGTAGAGTAACATAGGCCACTTTGAATACGTTTGAAAAATCATATAAGTTTGATATTTTACCAATATTTTAATTTCATTTCCTTCGCCTGGCAGTACCCAAATCTAAATATTGATACGCGAGCGGGAAACTTTGTTACGAAAGACGCGTATACGTAAAAGCAAGAAATTTCTCCCAGTTATAGTTGATATGGAGGAAGAGTGTGGAATACCAGTAATTTTTTAAAATAATTTAATTTTCAAATAGCCTTCATATTTCTGATAAATAAAACGCTACACTACAACACGCCTATTACAATATTTTGTTATGAAACGATAATCATACACGAAATACTTCTTTGTTTATGGTTGAAGTATGTTTTTTTATATAAAATTTTATGGTAATGAGACTTTTATGCCAAATCGAACTCTGTGATTTTGTTGAGAATAGATTATATTTTTATAGCTCTACACGATGGATTTAAAAAATTATGGGCGAATTTTAACCACAGGGCGACCTCTAGTGAAACATAGAAGCCCCTCATCATCATAGCCCGGCCGAGTGATTTAGGTCAGTCACCTGTCTAACGTTCCATAGTACATGGATAGTACTAACCGTTCTGCAGCAGGGGTACGGGGAAGTGGGGCGAGGGGGCGGAGGTGAGCCACAGTCGGAAGTCGCGGTGCACCGCCCCCGCACCAATCTGTTCCACGCTCGCTTCGAGCACCGGCATCCACGATGGCGCCAAGTGACAGTTCTGATGGCGGAAGTTAGTAACGAGTGAGATGAGAGGAATCGAGTGGGTTAGCCAAGACCTAAAGGTTTTAAAGGTTTTCGCTTATTTGTAGAATTGCCAAACAAAACGTATGCGTAAATAACATAAGCGTATAACGCTTTGGGCTTACTCCCTGGGGGGTTAGCCAATACCTAAACGTTTTAGCTTCTTTGTAGAATCGCCAAAAGAGGTATGGAAATGATATAACATACAATTTGTTTCGCGATTCTACAAAGAAGCGAAAACCTTCAAGTCGACGCACGGCTATAAGCAACTTCGCATCTCCTCTCAATATTCCTTGGAGTCCCAACGCACATTTTGATATCAATGCTTTGATGTATAAGAACATATCAAAACATTCGGGCCTGTTTCATCGTTTTTCATATGCCTTAAAATTTCAAAATATCACAGTCAGGTTATGCGTCCGCATCACGTAACTCCTAATCATCGAACATATAACCAATAGAGAAGACTCCAAAAAAAACAAAAAAAAAAAAAGTTACGTGTACGTACTCCGATACTTCCGACCAATCAGAGCGCAGTGGCTTTAAACGGAATTTTTACGAACAAAACAATATTTTTTTACACTCTTTTGGTTCGATGCTCGTAATCTACCAACTTCTATTATTCGTTCTTCTTACTCATAGATAATTATTATTATTAAAAAATTGGAAAAATACTATTTTTCCAATTTTTTAATAACTTTTTGCCTATTATACATTTTTTTCTTTATATTTACGCCCACAGAGTAAATGTGATTTTCCAGAGTACATTTGTGATTGTGTGTGTGTGATTGGATGAGTTTAGCGTAAACAGCTAAGCTGGTATCTTATATAATATTGTGACTTTAATCTCATTCATTATATAGATTAAGTTTCATTAAATTGTATTTTTTTACTTTTTTTATCATATTTAGGGGGCAAGCGAGCAGACGGGTTAGCCAATGGAAAGCAACTGCCGTCGCCCATGGACACTCGTGACATTCGAAGAGTCGCAAGTACGTTATCGACCGTATGAAGGAATAGAGAATGGGAATAGGGATAAGGGATTAGGGAAACTGAGCCACCGTAAACTCACTTCCTGAACGAAACAGAGCACAACGCCATTTCACGTCAGTTTTCTGTGAGGCCGTGGTATCACTCCGGTCGAGCAAGACCATTCGCGCCATGGTTCTCTCAAGGCAAAGACTTAGTTATTTAAAACAATTTTAATTTATTTATTTAAATAGCTCTGATTAAGATCTTTTGGGTAAAAGATGGACCCGTGCGAGTTTCTTACGCCGGTTCTGTTCACCGGGTTAGTTTTCGTGTCGCAGGCAGGCACCGTAGTTACGACGTTCATAAATGTTTTTTTTTTTATTACTTTGAATAAAAAAAATGAATTTTAAATACATCGCGGACCTGGAAGAACACCCAGTTGCCGACATCGACACCGACACGCAGCAGCGCCTCGGCGATGGGCCCCTGTCCCTGACCGAGCGAGATGCTCTCCAGCCGCTTGCCCATCTTCTTCTTCTCCGCAAACTTCATCAGATCTGTCACAGATGGAACGCATCTCTATTAACGTCTATTTTATTTTCCTCAGTATCTCAGTTAATTTATTGTTTTACAGATGTTTCTATGAACAATGCGCACATAATTATGAGCAAAACGATCATGAAAGTCAAAGCCAGAAGAATCTATACAAAACTAGCTGTTGCCAGCTACTCCGTCCGCGTGATAACTTTCCTCTTGAAATTTTTCCAGATTTTTTTTTTCGCGGACCCTTTCCAACGAATGCGTGCCGTGGAAATCGGTTCGTGTGTTCTGGATTCACATTATGGTCAGGAAGAAAAACCCAACTTATTTTTATCTGTTAGATATAAAGCTGAAGAGTTTGTTTGTTTGAACGCTCTTATATCAAGAACTACTGGCCAGAATCAAAGGATTCTTTTTGTGTTGGTTCATTTATCGGGGAAGGCTATAGGCTATATAACATCACGCTACGACCAATAGGGGACGAGCAGTAATCAAACATGTTGTAAAACTGGGATATAGTTTATAAAGTTTCACGCGAACGGGCATACGCTAGTAATAAATAACCCTACCTAACTACTATTCAAAACTATTATAAGATGACCTATATAATATAGCCTGAGGTCGACTGGTGAGTCTCTCATATGACAAAACTTTGGCCCGTTTCACTACTTACTGATAAAGCTTTAGGTATTATAGTAAAGCTTCCAGATAAATCTGTTTCATTGGGATTATCAGAGCAAAAGAGTTTATCTCCTTAATTACCTCATCAGTCCATCGTGGAATTGAACGTATGACTCTATGCGCCACATAAGTTGCGGATACCCTGTCAAGCGCTTTATCGGTAAATAGTGAAACAGGTGGTAAATCTATATATAAATACGCGGGCGGAAAACTTTGTACCCCTTTTTACGCGTAGATGTAACAGCATTTTTTCGGTTATAGTTGATATGGAGGAGGAGCGTGGAATATCAATATTATTTTAAAATATGCTTTAACCATGCATATTTTTAGAATAAAACGCTACGCACACTAAAACACGCACACTACATTTTTTTGAAATGACACGATAATCATACACGAAATACTCTTTTGTTTATGGTTTAAGTCTGTGATTTTTTTAAATAAAATTTAATGGCCTGGTAACGAGACCTTTATGGCAAATCGAAGTCTATGAATAAATTGGGAAATATTTATGGTCAAATTTCGACCAAAGAGTGAGAGACCTCTAGTATAATAATAATATCAAGATAGAAGTACCGGCGGCGGGGTCTGTGCCGGGTGAGAGCACGAAGATGAGGGGCGAGAGGGGGTCTGTGTCGCCGAACACCGCGTCCAGCTCCGACGGCTGGGGCTCCACGAACCGCGACCCCAGGTGCGCCGATACAAACTCCTGGTGTTAAGTTTCCCTATTATGACGGCTGTAAACTCTCGCCGAGAGCTCTCGAGCCATGACAGGCGGGACGAGGTGAGTACACCCGTTTACACTCTCGTACTCGAGCGGTCTCGCTGTGTCTCGGCGAGAGTGTATAACCGCCGTTAATGCTGCAAGTAAGTATACAGGGAGCAATTAAATGAATCGGCCAAATTTTGATAATCGATAAGTTTAAATAAAAATACACATATTTTTATAACTGTCGAAAAATTTCCAGAAAACAAAACAATGCTTGCGCGAGGCTCCGCGAAAGCGCACAAACTTAAATTTAAAAGTCGCTAACACGGTTAAAAATAGAACATAAGAATAGTTTTAATCTTTGATTATTTAAAAAAAAACACAATATCTATGATAACATGATCATCACATAATAACACTACAGGAGATTAGTCACGATTATGGTTCTATAAATTTAACCCTGAGATGAAACAAATGCACATCACAATTCACAATGCATGTGTTTATACATAGATGTAAGAAATACATTAAACGGTAGTGCTAGGTACAACCTATTATTATCAATATATAATAGGAAAAGCTAAACTAATCAATTAAGTTAGATTCCAACCTGAAGACCCGGTATGAGTTTTTCGGGCCGCAAGCATTTGAGAATCAACAGCTTTTGAAACGAATCATACTTCGTATCAAGAGGTTTCGGATACGGTAATCTGCAAGAGCATTATTCAAATTATTATGTTCTTCTCTTCATTACAAACAGATTATCAAGAAAGAAACGCCATCAAAGCCAGTTGATGACGTATATGATACCTCCGACTAAATGACGTACAGTACGCGACAACCAGTGTCGTAACTATACCGTTCTAGGCTAGTTCTAGGGGGGCTGATTGGGGGCCCCTTGAGGCTGGGGGCCCGTGGCATTTTGCCGGCTTGTAGTTACGCCACTGGCGGCAATAAAGATTGCACATCTACCATTGGAAAGAGACCATCGGCTTATTTCGGCTTCATAGAGCGCTATCTCCGTCGCACGAAATTCACGAAACATTCCGGTATCTATTAGGAGCTGTCAAAGTAATCATTATTTGGTTATTTTGACAATTCTTTTTCTAATAAAAATGTCTTTTGTCTGTCAGCATGTTTGTCCCAGGGTGTGTTATCATTTCATTAACATACATAACATAACATTTCTTTTCATTTAAGAACCTAAATCTTTCTAATATTGTATGTTACGCGAAAGTTTGTGAGTGGTTGTGTGAGTTCGTATGTTTTTTACTTTTTACCGCTTAAGCGGCTGGGGCGATTAAAAAAAAACACGTAGATCACCTGTGCGGGTTCCAAGCGTCGTGGAAGGTGCGGAAGAACTTGAGGTTCTGTATGAGGTCTTCCAGCACGAATTGGCGCATGGTGTCGAGCGCCGACAGCTGCTGCAACTCCTGCCACGTGCGGACGGAGATCCAACGCGGCTCCGGGTTCTCTAACTCCTAAGTTTTGTTATAGATATGAGTGTGTGGGCTTGTTTATATACAACTTTCATTTGTGTGGCAGTAACAAGGCAGTCGCCATCCGAGTAACACAAATTTAAGTTGTATACTCATACGAGCACGCACACATAGGGCCGTGCACACAACTGAGCTGAACAGCTACAAATATAAATGTGAAAGTATCAGTTACAAAAATATCTTCACACTTCACTCAAGGTCAACCGATTTCGATGTGTGTGTGACAGGTGGGTAAGTTACAATCAACACAACAGTGTTATAGAAGTTACCAATTATTGAAAAAAAATACTATTATTTTAGCTGATATATTATGCAACAATCTAGAGGCTTTTGACTGACATAGTATCTCGCTCGGTTAAAGAATTTTAAGGTCTCACACATTACATATCAGCACTAAACCAGCTAACAGCTAATATTAAATACCATCAGCAACTCTCATGCAACGTAAGAAAAGAACACAATATACTCGTATATATAGAATCGAGAAACCGAGAAAACAGGACCATATTACTATTAAGACTTGGATGTCTGTCCATGCTTTGCTCTCTAATTCTACGAGTGCAACTTGGCCAGTTTTACAGACCTCCTCCACACTAGCCCCGTTCAGCAGGAAGTAGAACTCCTCGTGCCTGATGCTCCTCCGGTCGAGCAGCACGCGAGCACACAGCAGGAACGCGAACAACAACTTGTGTCGCTCGAACAAGCTCCGGCACACGTTCGCGTACAGCTGGTACGTGAAGTGATGCGTTATGCCGTCCACGCGGTCCAGGATGTCGTCTGAAAGAGTTACATGCTTTAAATTCTAAAATAATAATTAATAAAAATCATTCATTTCTGACTTAATTCGAAACAAATGTTTTCAGAATGTCACACGTTGATCTACCACTTTTGGGAACTAGCCGTGCGAGAAGAATCGGCGTTAGAAACTCGTACGGGGAAAGCAAGAAGAAACTAAAAATGGCTGAATAATGAAACTAAAAATAAATAAGTATGTGCTAGAATGTACCATGCCATTGCTTTGTCGTGCATGACACAACAAATGAAAATATCAAAACAAAAAAAAACAGTTAATGATTTTTGCTTTTTGCAGAAAATAAAAGACACCGTACCAGAGACACCAGATGCATAAAGTTCATAGCGATGAGCGAAAATATACGTTTTAAGTGTGACCGCATTACGCGATACTAATAGAACGCGACATATCACATTTCAATAAGCAAAACCATCGTATAGCGTCGCTGTCGCATAGCTGCGTGTACAATCTTCACGCCTTATGCGCTTTGTCTTCAAGTGGATACCCACTTTATACTAATCACAACCGTACGGTTATAATTTGCATAAAGTCTCTTCACGCATACCTTCTTGCCAATATGAGCAACAGTCTACAAGCTAAATAGCTTTTACCTCAGATATTTTGCCAGACCATATCACAACCTACAATAAGTACACACAAACTAGCAATACGCATATAATATGCATTATGAATGTATGTTTATTAGGAATTATATTTAAGTGCCGTTGTGATGTCTCAAACCGACAGGGGGCCACGGAAGACCAGGCGCCACGGCTTGCCGCGGTCAAAGCCTGAGTGGCTTTTTTTTTTAAACTGCGGTGTAAGCATTACATAGCCATAACAATATCTAACTAATAATGTTTTTGTAGTAAAAGTTGTATGTTCTGCGTCATGTTGTTTTGTTACTTGTTACTTTGTTTTGTTGTAATTTTCTGGCTGTGTTTTGTTCTTTGTACCTATGTTTAATAAACATATTTTTATTTTTTTTGTCAATACAATAACCATTAGGCTCCGTCTCCTCCATGCTCCGTTGGAAGAGCTTGACGAACCACTCGAGCGAGTACTGGTACATGGGGTCGACGCCCGCCATGGCCGACAGACAGAAGAACAGGATCTGCCCGCGGTTTGCGACGGGCACGTAGCACGCGCGCGCCGCATCCATCTCAGCCGACGTGCGCTCCATGTCCGACACTTTCACCTTAAATCGAAACAGATCATAAGGCAATCTAAGGTTAAGAACGGGAAAAATTATTCACATCAAGCGTCCATAGATACTATTATTCACATCTGTTGGAATGTTTAAGTGTTGGTCATCAACCTAAACCTTTTCAAATCACTAGATTAGCAGTAGGTTCAAAACAACTTTAGCGCCCCCTCATGATCCTTGCACCCTAGACCTTACTGGGTTAACCTGGCCCCGAACAGATAGCTCGTACCACAATCTCGTCGCTCTTGAGCTTGATGGCTTCCAGCGTGGTGATGAGCGGCAAGTCGTCGACGGGCGAGCCGACGCTGTCGGTGAGTCCCCCCAGCACCTGCGCCTGCATGTCGGCCAGCTGGGCGGCGGTCTGCGCGCGCGACGCTATCAGTTGTCCTCGTGCCTCTTCTAGGTCAGGACGCTCTGACGCCACTACGGTCGACAGCAGCTGCTCCGTCAGACCGCTGCGAGCAAGACTCGTGTGATACAACTAATAGACTTTTTCGTACAGCTCCTTTCCTTATTAATTTATTTTAGTATAAACGGAGCTGGCGAAAGAGGATTTAAATACCGGTTCTAAATTCCTATGCCGAAAACCAAGGAAACCAAAAAGGTCGAATACTTAGACGATTATCATTATAGATGTTACATGCGAAAAATATTACTTTAATTGGTTAAAAAACTCAGGATATTCGTTTTGCGTATAGCCTTTCAGATGGACTTCACGAGCACTGAGTAGATTACTGACCTGGGCACCAACGCGAAGTTGACGATCTGCACCTTGACGTATGTGTCTGGGGTGTACCGCGGGTTGGGCAGCTTGGTGGTTATGTACAGGAAGAAACCCTCAGAGTACGGCACAAGAGAGTCGCCCAACTTCAGCACCGTTTGTCCCGATTGACGGAAGAATTGGCGCTGCAAACAAACCAGGTTCAAAAAGAACTGAGGCTAAAAAATATCTGTAGATAAAATACGATGAAAATTTTGACTGGCTACAGAGTTCTTCTCTTTATGGATTTCTTTGAGACATTGATCCCGACAATGGGAAGACTCGATCTGGCAACCCTAGACTGTATACTGCGCTCTATCAAAGATTTTGTTTCTGCTCCCAAACATATTCCTACGCTCGATATCCATAATAGCGTGCCTCATGCAGTTGTAGCTATATCTCGACACACTAACACCTGTGTCTACTACACTGACAGTGACAGGAGAGGCCGTTGCCAGCTTTATAAAAATATCCCTGGAGGCGTCGACCGAGCACATTACCGATTATAACTCGAAAATGGCTATTAAGGACAGAAACCACCACGTCCTCAAACTTGCGGGCGTATAACAATTAAAAGTCGCGAACTTTAGAGGTAGGCAAATATAATAAAATAAAACAATAATATATGTATAAGAGAACTGCGATAATAAAAACTATGTATAAATATAATAATAATAATAATAATAAAAAACAAAAAAAGGCTACAGCGTGATGGACTTAACGTAATATGAGGTAAAATGTAAACCTCGGTGCAACAAAATTAAATTGTAAATTGAGAAAAAAAAAGATATGGGCATAAGCCTTTAGACGTCTTGAAATTTGTAATAAAAAAAAACATATTCCTACGGGTTATAGGAAGGCAGTAGACCTTGAGCACGGGGTCCAGCGCGGGGTCGAGGTCCTCGCCGACGTTCTCCAGCAGTAGCGGCTTCCCGAACCGCAGCGCCGACTCCACGTTACGCACCAGGTCGCGGTCCGACAGCTTGCACACGATCAGACCCGACAGCTTCTCCTGGAATATCAAATCGTCATAGTCGCTATCCACCAGTTGAAACCTGATGGAAAGCGACTATGGCACTTGCAACATCAGAAGAGTTGCAAGTGTATTGCCGACCTTTGAGGGCTATATTGAGGGAAAAGCTTGAAAAAAAGCCGGCTTTCTAAGAGAGGGTCACGAGGTCTGTGACCTAAGCCATATCGGCACCCATCTGGATTTTTATTCATAATAATAATTTATCTTCTCTCATTATAAACCTCTTTCATTCCTTTCACCTACTTCACGATGTAGTAAAATCCCAAAAATACTAATTTCTCCGATGGGCACTTTCTCGGCATTTTACGACGTACCATTGCATAGATGACCCCTCCATTACCATCCATCTGACTTAGCCAATCGACAATAATCAATAATATACCTTACGGACATTACTCCGATATTTATAACAACGCACGCACGTTTAAAGGCCGGTAACGCGCCTGCAACTCTTCTTATGTTGCGAGTCTCTATTAGCGACGATAGTAGATTCCCATCAGGTTACCCTTTTGCCCCCTTGTGTTAAAAAAGAAAAACGTTACCTATTTTTGGCCACTTTTTTACGTCAGAGTACCCCCCACCCCTTCTCCCAATTCAAAGCTATATAAGAACAGTAATATTTCAATGACCATATTCCGTATCCACTTGTTGGCCTGCGTCTGCGGGTCGAGTGCGAGCGGCCAGCGGCGCGAGCTCGTCATCAGCAGCGCCGACTCAACCGACATCGCGTCGCGCGGTAATCCGTGCAACTGCCACTTCCTAAACAACACTTTAAGTCATGATAACCTCCTCGTTTTTGGAAGTCGGTTAAAAATTACCGACTTACTGAAACCTAACTGGAAGATAGCAAGTTCTCTTTTATAATTTATACTTTAAGCTTACCACCTGGCTCAGATAATAACGTAGTAAGTAGAACAATTGTAAGAAACCAGGCACAATTATGTAATAAAAACGGGCCAAGTGCGAGTTGGACTCACGTACGAAGGGTTCCGTACCATTGAGAAAACGTGTTTCTGAATGTTGAACAGATTTAAGTGATTAGGGCATATCAAGTGTGTATGTAGACGTACTGCTGCGCCATCTAGTATCAACAGAACCGTAAAAAAACAAAATCGTAAAAAAACACATTTTTTTGTATAAGAGCTACTGATTAATATTTAATTTATTTTGTTTTTAGTATTTGTCGTTATAGCGGCAACAGAAATAAATATTCTGTAAAAATTTCAACTCTCTAGCTATTACTGTTCTTGACATACAACCTATAGACCGACAGACGGGCAGACATCGAAGTATTTAGTAATAGGGTCCCGTTTTTAACCTTTGGGTACGGAACCCTAAAAATACACATTGGCTCCAACTAACCTGATCGTAACCGGATCGCCAAGAATTGACTCAGTGGTCCCACCCTCCGTGTGCGGTACTCCGGCCTCCTATGAAAACATTTCATTACAATACAATTGCGTTGTAAAAGTATCTTATTAAAAACAAAATAATATATCGTAACACTTACGTGCTAAAATTACATAGTTTACCTTCATCTTCTGCGTCCACTTGCTCATCAGATCTCGTCTAAATTCGTCCGTGAAAGGAGTCACATAACCCACAGCACCTATACGGAAAACCACAAGAATCGTTATTTTAATCGTATAAAAAACTTGTTTCGTGAGTGTACTACAACGAGCACAGCACAAACGAAACAAAGCTTTATGATTATTATTATATCTGATGGCACGGCAGTGGCATCGCCAAGTCGAGCGCGAAGCAAACACTGCCATACCATCTCTACAGGAACCATTTCGCCGGATCTTCAGCCCCCTATTTGAGAACCTCTGGATAGTACCAAAAAGCTGAAATTTTCACCGTCTAGTAAGCTCACAACCCATACTTGAAATCCGAAATTTCAAGCCCTAAGCTGAGCTTTAATAATCACATAAAGGGAAAACTATAAAAACTAGGATAGTCGAATTTTTTTCTTTCAAATATAAATTTAGCAAAAACCGTGACTATTTTGTTAATTACCGTACCATTGTGAAAAACATAATACAAAGATCTGTATTACAAAAAAATATCCTACACAAAGAAACGAAAACCCACCAAAAACATTCTATTTACACACAAACGGCAAAAAGAAACGTTTGACTTGGCACGCGTTTGTGGCGTGCATTTCATTACTTTTTAGAGAGAAACAAGCAGGTCAGTCGAGACTTGGCCTGTTTTTTACAGGATGTTTTTGGTGGCAACAACTTACAAGCAGTCAGTAGAATATCGCCAATGAGGTTTAAGTTAGCGACGTTCAGCTCCTTGATGGTGCGCACCCAGCGGACACGCTCGTTCGACAGTCCGTTTAGTAACCTAGCACGAACAAGATTAGTACAAAAATAAGAAACTGAACTGTCTTACATTTCGAATTAGTAGCATAGAGTTACATTATTAATATTATTTTGCTGTCTGTATTAAAAACTCTTATACCCTGTAAAAATACACATAAATATTTCACAGGGAATGGATTAATTATGTTGATAAATTTGTAAGTGAGGTTAGCAAATTCTTCGTCAGCCCGTGGATACTCGCAACATCAGATAAAATGCAAGAAAGATTGCATTTGATATCGGATAGGCTAAATTGAGGAAATTGGGAAAGAGTAAGGGTTGAACCTTACATAGTCTCACCAACTCCATAAGTTAATAAACAGCTTTGGAGCTGGTGATTCAAGTTGTTATTTGATCTGTATAATTTGTAATAACCTATTGGCGCGGTCCATGCGGGCCAGACACTGGTTGATGTCCTCCTCAGTGCGGGCCTTCTCCTCCTGTTTCTCCAGCAGGTACGCATTCAGCTTAGCAATGCCCTCCAGCAGCTGCTGCATCTTGGCCTTCGCGTTCGCCAGTATCTCTGTAAAATTTTCGCATTTCAAGGCTAGCTCCAGCGAAGTCACTCATCGGTAAATTGTTTCGTTTTAAATGTGTCGCCAATCACGTATTTTTAATGTTAAAAGTGTAAAAAGATATGAGCGTGTATACAAGGTAAACATGTCATCGGGGCATCGGTGTGGAGACGCCGACTGCCCATTGCACAGAATCCCCGAGCGGGTCGAGATGCGCAATGTGTTCCGGCGCATCGCGACGATAGCGCAGAGGGAGAGCCTAGTTGGCCTGGGGGGTGCCGTAACGCTCCCACATAGATGAGTCTGCCGACAACCAGGAACCAGGCAGACGCCCGCTGGTGGAACTGCGGCGGCCCCACATTTCTCGTGGATCCGCCAGTTGCGGCGCCGACAGGAACACGGACGGGTTTTAGTGGGTAGAGCTGGTGGCCACTCACCATCTTATCAACCACAGCGAGTTCCACATACCCCGGTTGCCCCTTCCCAATGCTGCCGGGGATGCATAAGAGCATTTCCCGTCCAAAAAGAAAAAGGTGAAACTGTCAGAACTAAATTTTTTTACCAAAATAGTGATGGCGGCGTTGTGACTTGATTTGATATTATTTTCACCCTCTTTTTCATAACACGGACATAGTGAGAAGACTAAAAAGGACAAAACCTTTTGAGTGAGTGTATTAAGTGATTAAATTAGTGATATCAGTGATGTAAAGTGACTGCGACAGAACACAAACAATAGTGTGTGCTCCCCCTAGATATATTTATCGTATTTATAGAGACTAAGAAAATGTTAATTGACACGATCATAGTATACTTACCAGATTAAGTTAGCTACTACTAGACTAGATCGTTTTATTTATTAAATACCTTTATAAGTAATTTATGTATAAAAAACCCACTTTTTCATAATGCGACCTTGAAATTTTACTTCAGAGACAATTTGTAAGCAACATGACAAGTTGATTTTAGACATAATCTTATTGTGTTCTCTCGTAACCTTCGACGGCGGCTAGCTCCGTCCTCGCCCGCTGCAGCGCGGCTTTCTTGGGCTCTACGTTTCTGTTCACGTGGTAGAACTTGTACATGGCGTGCACCCACATGCACAGGGACATGCACGCTTTTGACACCTGACATAGATTGAAATAATTATAGTCGAGTGTCAAAGCTCCTATAAATTCTCTTGTGTACTATCTATAATAACTCCATAATTCTCCACACCTTATCGTAGGTCTGCTGGCAGATCTCTTCTAGAGATAAGCACACCTATGTACTGCCACTGCGTTTTCTACTTTAAGTTAGTTTTAAAAATCATGTATGTACATAAAAATTAAACAAATAAAATAAATAAATAAATTGAAAAGTTACCCTATACATTATACTTATATACGTACTTATGTCTTCAATTTACGCCTAAAAACAATGACAAGTTACCTCGTATCGTAAGCAGCATAGCAGTACCACAATTCACCTTAGCAATTTTCTTGGGCTCGTATTTAGGGTCGGTCACGAACCGCTTCAGTTTCTTGATCATGTCCTCCGTGATGGCCTCCTTGTCGTAGTTCATGAGGGAGTCGAGGAAGGCGCCGGGATCGGCCAGCATAAGCGAGCCCGGCTTCCAGTAGTTGAGTACCTTCTCGCCGAACCTCGCGCCCGGCTCCTGTAAGAAAATGTGATGATACTGATTCCAAAGAGTGCTGGCCAAATTTATAGTATGGCTTGGCATATGAGCGCCAGCATCCTAGCCTCATAACAAGGCAGCTGAGTTAATAGGTTAGAAAAAGCATATCCCCTATTAAACGGCCGACAACATATTGGCAAATCCTCGGATGTTGCAACTGTCCGCGGGCAACGACAGCTGCTTTCCATCAGGGAGCTTAGTCAAGACCTAAACCGTTAAAGCAACTTATAAAACACCGTCTTTCTTTCACACTTACGACGTTTATTCATATATCAGGTGAAACAGAACGACGCGGAATCGCCGCGAAAACAATTTTTTTATTAACAACTCGATAAATATACAAAATTAAAAAAAACTCGGTAACAGAATTTTGTATCGTGTGTTTAAATACTGAGTTCGTCGAATGTGCCGTTTTGCAAAACGAAGACGTATGCGTGAAAATTAGAGGCATATTTGTGATTTTTTTGCTATCGAGAAAATTTTAAGTTTTCTCTACTATAGGAGCTCACAAATACAATGTAGTATCTATGTTTAAAGAATACAACGATTCGTAGCTTATTATCAAGTATAAAACGGAATTGTGCAATACACAATTTTGATTTTATCGCCCTATTAAACATTACGAATGTTTACGTCATATTCATACATTTTTGTTACGATTCAACAAAGAAGCGAAAACCTTTAACGTCTTAGCCAAGTCCTACAGTAACCTTTTTGCTGACTTACCTCCTAATTTCAAAAAAAAAATAATTGATAGCGAACCTTGACGGGTTTGATGTCGAAGACCAGGCAGAGCGACTCGATGACGAGGACGACACCGGCGGGCGGCTTCTTCATCGCCTTCACCTCCGTTATGTCGTTGCGGTTCAGATCCTTCAGCGCTTTCTCCGCCGCGATCAACGCCGGCATCGCTTCCTCTGGTTTATAATGGTTGATATTATAAAACAAAGTGGTAATACAGATTACCAGTTCCATGCCAAATTTTAGCCGTTCAAGCGTGAAAAGGTTACAAACATACAAACTCACAAATATTTGCATTTATAATATTAGTATGATGATTAATAAAAACCGGCCGAGTGCGAGTTGGACTCGTGCACGGAGTGAACTGTGCCAGCAGAGAGTTAAAAATTGAGAAAACGTGTTTCTGAAAGTAGAACAGTTATAACAGACCACGTCGTATAAGCAATAGCGCGATATATCATTCTAACACAATTAATTCAAATAAGACTTAGATCTAGCTTAGTAGTCACAATAATTATTTATATTTATTCCC